>JAODAL010008357.1:100000-118252 GCA_025379985.1 Phyllomedusa bahiana | reverse complement strand
CAAAACCCCAAATTCCCCCCAACAACCAGGACCAGAGACCCCGGATCAATCCCCCAAACACAACCCGGACCAAGGGACCCCAAATCAACCCCCCCCCAACAAAAAACCCCGGGACCAGAACCCCGGACAACCCCCCAACAAAACCCCGGACGCAAGCCCCCCAACAATCCCCCCAACACAACCGGAGCAGGCCCCCGGGTCAACCCCCCCAACACAACCCCCGGAGCAAGCCCCCGGATCAATCCCCCCAACACAACCCGGACGCAGAGACCCCGGATCAATCCCCCCAACACAACCCGGACGCAGAGACCCCGGATCAATCCCCCCCAACACAACCCGGACGCAGAACCCATCAATCCCCCAACAAAACCCCGGATCAGAGACCCATCAATCCCCCAAAACAAACCCCGGGAACCAAGCCCCCCGGATAATCCCCCAACAAAAAACCCGGACACGAGCCCCCGGATCAATCCCCACAACCCAACCCGCACACAGAGACCCCGGATCAAGCCCCTCAACACAACCCGGACGCAGAGACCCCGGATCAATCCCCCCAACACAACCCGGACGCAGAGACCCCGGATCAATCCCCCCAACACAACCCGGACGCAGAGACCCCGGATCAATCCCCCCAACACAACCCGGACGCAGAGACCCCGGATCAATCCCCCCAACACAACCCAGCAAGCCCCCGGATAAAATCCCCCCGGAAGACCCAGGGCAGAAATCGGGCTATTCACAGAAGAAATTTTGGTTGGAGAAACTCTCATCAGTTTAATTCACATGAATGGGGTCATTGTGGCAGAAGCACATGGAGGCCTCATTCTGCAACGGGAAGGGCAGGGGGGCCAAAAGGGGGTGACACCAACCGTAGCAAGACTGGCAAAAAGGGGGAAAAGAAAATCCCTGGGTGAAACCCTACATGGGAAAAGGATGGCAGTAGCTGTAGAATGGGCTCCAAGAATCAACTCAATGGTGGGCCTCAAATATCATCTCCACTGCTGGGCCCCAAGAATCATCTCCACTGATGGGCCCCAAGATACAGCGCCACTGCTGGCCCAAGAATCATCTCTATGATGGCGGCCCAAGAGAAATCTTCTCACTGTGCCACAAAATAATCTCACTGGTGCTCCAAGAATCTCTACACTGTTGG
The DNA here is from genome assembly GCA_025379985.1 of Phyllomedusa bahiana. Lineage (NCBI taxonomy): Eukaryota > Metazoa > Chordata > Amphibia > Anura > Hylidae > Phyllomedusa > Phyllomedusa bahiana. The sequence continues at coordinate 117,099 of JAODAL010008357.1, read as the reverse complement.
TCCACAATTCATCCTCACCTTGGCCCCAAAATCTTCCTCCACTGGTGCCGCAATAATCAACACCACTAGTTGCCCCAAGAATCATCTCCACTGAGTGGCCCCAAGAATCACCCTCCACAGTGGCTACAAGCATCCACTGGAGGTCCCAAGGATCGATCTCCAATGGAGGCCCCAAGAAACAAGTGTCCATCTTATTGGCCCCAAGATTAATCTCCACGTGGCTCCAATAATCGATCTACACTGGTGCTCCCAAGATTCATCCACCTGGGCCCCAAGAATCAATTACCACTCGATGCCCTAGAATAATCTCCACTGGTGGCTCCAGAATAATCGCCACTTGGAACCAAGAATCAACACCCACTGCGGCCCCAAGAATAATCTCCACTGTGGCATCAAAGAATAATCTCCACTGGTGTGCTCCAAGAATCTCTCCGTTGGTGTCCCCAAGATTCATCTCCAATGGTCACCAAGAAATCATCTCGACTGTGGGTCCCCAAGAATCTACGCTACAGCTGCCCCAAGATATAAATTCTCCACTGGTTGGCTTCAAGAAGCATCTCCACTGGAGTGGGTCCCCAAACCGATTGCTGGCACCAAGAAACACTCCACTGGTGGCACCAAGATTAATCTCCACTGGTGGCATCAAGAAATAATCGTCCACTGAGTGGGCTCAAGAATCATCTCCGTGGTGGTGTTCCCAAAATCAACCCACTGAGGTCCCCAAGAAATCATCTCCACAGGTGGTCAACAAGAATTCAGATGCTCCACTGATGGCCCCAAGAATCATCTCAAACAGTGGCTCCCAAGAATCAACTCCACTGTTGATCCCAAGAATAATCTCCTTGGGGGCAACCAAAAGTCATCCTCCACTCAGAGACCCCAATAAATCATCTCCACCTGCCGGGTCCAAAAACCAACTCCCTTGCTCACCAAAATCATCTCCACTGGTGGCCCCCAAGAATCTTCCCACTTGCCCCAAAATTAAGCTCCACGGTGGCCCCAAAATCACCTCCACGTGTGGCCCCAAGAAACATCTCCACATGCCCCTTGAAACAAATGCCACTGCCCCAAGAATCAGCCCTCCAATGGTGGGCACCCAAGAAATCAACTCCACTGGTGGGCCCCCTGAATCATCTCACGTGGCCCCAAGAATAACTCCACGTGGTGCCCCAAGAATCATCTCCACTGATGGCCCCAAAAATCAACTCACAGTGGGGCCCCGGAGAATCATCTCGCACTGTGGCCCCAAAATCAACTCCTCTGTTGGCCCCCCCAAGAATCAACTCCACCGTGGCCCCAAGATTCAAACTCCAACTGGGGCTCCAACATCATCCTCCACTCTTGGCTCCTAGAACCTTCTCACACTGGTGGTCCCCAGAATGTCAACTCCAACCATGCTCGAAGAATCAATCTCCCACTGGCCCCAAGAATCAACCTCCACTGTGGGCCCCAATAAATCATCTCCAGCTTGGGTGGCCCTAGAATCTGCTCCACTGTGGACCCAAAATCATCTCCACTTGCTCCAAGAATCATCTCCACTGGTGGCGCCGCAAAGAATCAACTCCACTGGTGGCCCCAAAAATCATCTCCACTGAGTGAGACCCGAAGAATCATCTCCAACGTGGCTCCAAGAAATCAGCTCCACGGTGCCCAAAATCATCTCCACTGGGTGGCCCCAAGAATCAGCTCACTGGGTGGAACCCCAAAATCATCTCCACTGGTGGAACCCAAGAATCTCTCTCACGTGCCCCAAGAATTAACACCAGCTGTGGGGCTCCAATGAATCATCTCCACTGGTGCTCCAAGAAAAATCTCCACTGGGTGCCGCCAAAATCATCTCACTGTGGGCCCCATGAAGTCTACACCACTGTGCCCCAAGAATCAACTCCACCGTGCCCCAAAATCATCTCCTCGCTAGCCCCCATAGATTCTCTCCACTGGTGGCCCCAAGAATCAACTCCACTGGTGGGCCCCCAAGGATCATCTCCACGGTGGGTCCCCCAAGAATCTATCTCCACGTTGGCCCCAAGATCATCCTCCACTTGGTGGGGGGGCCCCCAAGAATAAACTCCACTGTGGCCCCGAGAAATCTCTCCACTGTGCCCCCAAAATCAACTCCACTTGGTGGGTGCCCCAAGAATCAACTCCACCGTGGCCCCAAGAATCAACTACCACCGTGCCAGAATCACTCCACTGGTGCTCCAAGAATCATTCCGTCTCGGTGGCCCCAATAATCAACTCCAACCGATTGGCTCCAAAATCATCACCACTGTGGGCCCCCAAGAAATCAACTCCACTGTGTGGCCCTAAGAATCAACCGGTCCCTGGTGGCCCAAAAATCATCTCCACTATGGAATCCCAAGAATCACTCCACTTGGCTCCATAGAATCATCTCCACTGGTGGCCCCATGATTCATCTCCACTGGATGCCCCAAGAATCATCTCCACTGGTTCCCAAAATCAACTCCACGGTGGCCCCAAAATCATCTCCACGGGTGCCCCAAGAATCATCTCCACTGTGCCCCAAGAATCCAATCTCCACAGGTGGAACCCAAAAACGTCTCCACTGTGGGACCCCAAAATCAACTCCACTGGTGGGGGCTCCTATTAATCATCTCCACTGGTGCGTCCAAGAAACATCTCCTACTGGTGCCCCAAGAATCATCTCCACTGTGGGCCCAAGAATCAACGCCACTGTGCGCCCCAAGAATCGCATCACCACCGTCCCCAAGATTTCATCTCCACTGCTACCCCAAAATCCAACTCCAACTGTGGCCCCAAAATCAACCTCCACTGGTGTCCCCATAGAATCAACTCCACTGGGAAGACCCCAAGATCACTCCACTGGAGGACCGCCAAGAAACCTTCTCCACTTTGCCCCAGAAATCAACTCCACTGGTGACCCCTAGAATTAATCTACAATGGTGCCCCAAATAGCATCTCCACTGTTAGGCTCCAACAATCAACCCTGCATATAAAGGCCGCAGGGTCAAAGAATTCGTCATGTTTTTCACCTATTTTAATAGCTATAGAGTGTCGGCATTACCGCTGTGCACCAGTAGTGGTGGTGTGAAACCGTCCGCACTCTGCCCTGGAATGTAGGTAGTTTTTTGGCACTTGTTGACCTCAGCACCGAAGGTCCAGACTGCCTCAACATCACTGACATCTACCCTGAGCCGAATGGAAGTTGGATTTGAGGAGAAATATTTCCCCATCATTTAAAATGGCTGAAAACAGAGAATACCAATACAGCTCAATCCTTTACAGAACCAGCCCCGCTCTCTTTCTGTCCCAGGTTACCACATTATCAACGGCTGAAACATAAATCTCTCCTCCTCATCAGCAGAAGTTCATCCCCAACACCGAACTGAACAAGCCTCCACTCCCCGCTTAGCGCACTGTCACTAACCCCCCGGCATGAATTCTGGATAAGATGAGACTTGAAGAAGATGGATTATTTTTAAATCAAGCAACCGCCCCCATAATTTGAGGCCCCCTGCACCCATCCTCTTTCGTATTAAAGGTGAAGAGGGGCATCTGTACAGAACGGCGTTTTGCAGCACCATATACTCCAACTCGCTCATTATTCTGCTGTGCATTCCAACTGTACATACAAATACTTATCCTCACTGATCCGATTACATCCTTATTATCCTCCAAGCTGCACTCACTATTCTCTGGTGCATCACTTTACATACATTACGTATCATGAACGATCGCTGAGTTTTACATCCTGTATTATCCGTCCAGAGCACGCTCACTATTCTCTGTGCAGTCACTGTACATACATTTACTTATCCTGTACTATCCTGATTTACATCCTGTATTATCCTCCAACTGCAGCTCACTAGTCTGCTGGGCAGTCCTTGTACTTACATTACTTATCCTGTACTGAATCCTGATTTCATCCTTATTATCCTCCAACTGTCACACACTCTGCTGTGCAGTCACTGTAACATACATTACTATATCCTGTACTGAGCCTAGTTACATCCTGTATAATCCTCCAAGCTCGCTCACTATTCCGGAGCAGTCTCTGTCACATTACTTATCCTGTACTGATCCGGAGTTACATCCTATTATCCTCCAGAGCATGCGCTCACAATCTGCTGGTGCAGTCCACTGTACATACAATTACTTATACTTACTGAGCCTGATTACATCCTGAATTTCCTCCAAGCTCACTCACTATTCTGCTGGTGCAGTCACTTCACATGTACTTTAGCCTGTACTGATCCCTTGTTTCATCCTGTAATATCTCCAGAGCTGCGCTCACTATTCTAAATGGGCAGTCAATGGTGTACATACATTACTTATCCTGTACTATCCATATAGAATTACAATCTGTATTAATCCACCAGACTGCGCTCACTATTCTAAAGGGCAGACACTGTGGTAACATACTTTACTTATCCTAGTACTGATCCAGATGTAACATCCTGTTTTATCCTCCAAGCTGGCGCTCACTATTTCTGATGGTGCAGTCACTGTACAACAGTTACTTTCCTGTACTGATCCCAGTTACATCCTGTATTATTTCCCCAAGCTGCACCACTATTCGCTGCTGCATCACTGTACAGACTTACTTATCCTGTACTGATCCTGCGTTACCTCCTTATTATCCTCCAACTGCGCTCACTATTCTGCTTGTGAATTAACGTACATCCATCACTTATCCTTACTGATTTCTGAGTTAAAACCTGTTTTTATTATCATCAGACTGCGCTCAACTATCTGCTGGGGCACACTGACATAACATTACTTATCCTGTTACTGAATCCTAGTTACATCCTGTATTACCTCCAAGCTGCGATCACTAGTCTGCTGGTGCCAGTCACTGAATACGATTACATCAGTTCATGAACCAGGAAGGCCGGATAGCAGATCTGTTAGGTACAAAAAGTTCCTGGTCTAGTGTATACTGCTATTACCCCCTACCATGCCCACCTCGGAGCAGGGGTGGGGGGCGATATTCGTGACATTGCTCCTATAAAAATCGTGGATAATTTGTTATTTTGTTTTTGAGACGTGGACCCTCAGCTGCTCCCTTGATCCAGCCTCAGATCTCCGACCAAAGGGTTAATGGCAGGGACGGATCATGACTTCGGATACAAGCGGTCCCAAGGATGCCCTCGGTCCCCACTTTTAACTTGTCCTCTAAGGACTTTCCGAAAGTGTAACAGGTGCCAGACGTCCTCCACTTCCCACCGCCGGCTCGTGTTACAGGATAATTTCTGTTACTAAATCCTGAATGTTCACAATGTCAAGATAGCGCACACGGCGGGTGAGGCCACAGAGGGCACCATGACGGCGAGCCACAGAGGGCATCCATGAGCGCGCCGAAGCCACCGAGGGCACCATAGACGTGGCGAGGCCACAGAGGGCACCATGAGCGGACGAGGGCCACCAAGGGCACCATGAGCCGGAGCGAGGAGGAGCCACAGAGGCTACCATGACGGTGAGTGCGCACAAGGTGCACCATGAGCAGCGAGGGCCACAGAGGCACCATGACGCGAAGCCACCGAGGCACCAGATACGTGCGAGGGCACAACACCATGAGCCGGACAGGCCACCAAGGCACCATAACGGCCGAGGCCACCGAGGTCTACATGATGGGGCGAAGGCCACATAGCCACCATGATCGCGGCAGGGCGACAGAGGCACCTTGACGCACCAGCCACAAGGCACGGATGACGCGAGTCCACAAATGCAACCAAGAACGGGGATGGGCCCAGAGGGCACCAATGAGCGGTCCGATGCCACATAGGCCACAATGAGCGGGTGAGCACAGAGGACACCATGATGCGGGCGAAGGCTACAGAGGGCACCATGATCGGTGAGGGCAACAAGGGCACCATGAACGGACGAGGGCCACAAGTCACCATACAGCCGAGCACATAGCCACCATACCCGAGTGGCACAGACGGCAACCATTAGCGGCGAGGCCACAGGGCACCTTGAGAGCGAGGGCACAGAGGCAGCAATGAAAGGTCGAGCCACAGAGCAAAACCATGATGGCCGAGAGGCTACATAGGCCACCTTGAGCGGTAGCGAGGGCACCAAGACGGCGAGGGCCACAAAGGTGACCAAGGCGTCGTAGTGGCACATAGCACCCTGACGGTGCGATGCAGCGACGGCACCATATGTGCGAGGGCGCACAGAGGGCAGCATGATGGGCGAGGCCACAACGGGCACCATGATCGGGCGAGGCCACGAGGAGCAGCATGAGCGGGCGAGGGCCACAGAGGGCCAGCGATGAGTGGGCGAGGGCCACAACGGACAGCATGATGGGCGAGGCACCAGAGGTCACCAGTGACTGGCGATGCCACAGAGGAGCACCATGAGTGGCTAGCCACAGTGGCCACATTACGGGCGAGGCCACAGAGGGCACCATGAACTGCTAGGGCCACAGGAGGGCACCATGGACGGGCTTGAGCCAACAGGGCGAGCATGAGCAAGCGAGGGCACAGAGGGCAGCATGAGTCGGCGAGGGCACAGAGGGCACCATGAGTGAGGCGAGGCACAGGGGCTACATGAGCGGTAGTGCACAAGGGCAGCATGAAGACGGCGATGGCACGAGCAGGCGCCATGAGTCGGGGCAGGGCCCAACCGAGGGCACCAATGACGGGCGGTGGCACACGAGTCAGCCATGAGCAGTGGGCGAGAGCCACAAGAGCAACCATGAGAGCGCACTGTGTTATCCACCGTCTGGTCAGGAAGGACTCTTGTCCCTCATCAACGCAACAATCGCAAAATCATCTCTGCACTGGGGGAACAGTAATCATGGACGAGACAACATACGGGGCCTGATGACACATTATGACATCACTATAAGTCGCACTCAGTCACTGAGACTTTATCTCTGGGGATTTAGGCCTTGGAGCCCCAGTCCCCAGTGAGTACTGGTTTTGTTAAAAAGTAATTAAAAACTAGGAAGAAGAGATAAAACCTGTGAGGATTCCACCCGACGCCAAGGAGAACAATGCAGGCAAACAGTCCCACCTTTCCTCGCTTTATTTATTTCTGGGTTTAAAGAGTCCAGTGGCGTTACCTACATCATGATTGAACCCTAGCTTTACCCCTTGAGTTATATCTCCAAGATAACTCCGATCACTGGTTCTAAATCGACTCAAGAGTCCGTGGGCGTATCCTACTCAAAAAGCCGTCTCAACAGCATATGCCCCCTGGATCAAAAGCACTTCAGTGGGCCCAATCCACATACATACAGAACACAAGGCCATGCCCTCGACCATCCCCCACCCACACCGTTATTATACAACACTTATGCCTGGCAGAGCCTGCAGACTTCGTCTACAAGACTTATTGACAGGGCAGGGAGCCTTTGGCGTCTTCTCCACCCATGGTTTTTATTTGTTTCAAATCCAAAAAACACGCCAAACATAAAATAAGCAGCACCAACCAAGGGTCCAGGATATGTTTCTTGTATTCCTGGAAAAGGCATATCCCAACCTGTCCCCTATACTTGTAGGCCCCTGGCAACTGCCAGGTGCCCATGGAAAAGATGGCCTTGGTCCTACTCCAAATTATTGACACACCCACTTTCCCCCTTTGATATATCTACAAAGATAACGCCGATCACTGGTGTCTAAATCTATCAATAGTCCCGTGCTCCCCTCAATGATTGACACTTTTCCCCCTTGATAGAGCTACAAAGATTACTGCCGATCACGTCTGTCTAATCTATCAAGAGTCCAGTGGGCTGTCCTACTCATTGATTGACAAGCTGGTCCCCTTGAGTAAACTACCTAAGATACTGCCAATCCACTTTCTAAATATATCAAAAGTCCAGTGGGCGGTCCTACTCAATTAATACACTTATCCCCATTGAGTATATCAACAAAGATAACTGCCGATCACTGTGTCTAAATCTATCAAGAGTCCCGTGGGCGTTACTCAATGATGACACTTTTTCTCCTTGATAATATCTACCAAGATAACTCATGATCACATGTGACCTAAATCTATCAAGGGATCCAGTTGTGCGTCCTGTCATTGATGACAGCTTTAACCTTGTGAGTGTTCATAGCATGTCATCACACATCCTCGCTAAACGTATAGATCTAACTTGCTTCTCAGGCATAACTTTCCAAAAATAACAGGAAGTTCGCAGTTAACCTATTCTGATCAAAACGGTGTAAGACGCCCACACCAACTGCACTGCTCCCGTCCTGGGTCTGCGTCTCTTTAGTAAGAGTAACGCTGACTGCTTATCAGTGATTGCGTGCTTCTGTATATAATTCGATGCTAAGTCAACTGTTCATCCTTTATATCTGTGCACTGCTGTAATAGTGATGCCAATGTATCTTCCTATTGTATGTATATTACTATCAGCTCAGCCTGTTTATATAGTAATTATATTATTAGTGCTGCGCATATATATATTATATATACAAGATATTTCAAGTGGTCCCGACAGCCATTCTTCTTCTCCTTACCGGTCTCTCTTATGATTTTGTTTCCCTCAGCTGTTCTCAAGATGTTTATACTTTGTATCATTGGATCTTTTCCCCCTCTTATATTTGTTTTACAATCAGCTCTTCCTGTATCTCCATGCTGCCTCCTAGATATTTATATGTTCCTGTCTATTCTTAGTGATGATGTGGGTTTATATATATGTTCCTATTATACTTTATGAGACACTAGTAGTCACAGTATTGAGTATAACAGTATATTAAGTATAGCTAACGAGCTGTCTCTAATCCTCCATCTTTACTAATTATGTCCCTTGTTTCTCCTCCTGTCTATAACATTGCTCTATTCTTAGTGCTATTCGTTCACATGTTCTTGTCTTTGCCTCTTTATTATTATTCTATTATTATTTCACTCAAGAAGCGGGAGATGTTTTGGATCGATAGACTTCAAACATTACACCCTAGGGCTTTAAATGATGCCACTGAATTGATACGTTGAAAGACTTTAAAATTATAAATATTTATTATACACTGGTATGTATGGTAATGTCAGTTTGATAATTCACCGTATCACCTATATAATTAAAAAAAATTCCCTATGGTCTTTGAAAGTACAGTGAGTTAAAGCCTCTCTCTGTTTGAACTTCCCACGATAACTAAACCAGAAAGAACCCTAACATGATTGGTTCATTTAAACTTGCCGCTTTTCTCCTTATTGGCTATTTATCAAATTTAAATATACCGCTGTCTCCTCATTCGCTCTGAACCTACAGTAACCGGCACTTTTAAATCTCAAGAACGCAGAATGACGCCAAGATAAAAACTTCTAACTATAATTGCACTATTTGCAGATAAATGTCTGCACTTTAAACACTTGTTACACATCTTATTTTATAAAAAACCTTTATTACACAAATTCCAAGTTTAATTAATAAACAAAGGATAAGTGGAAAAATCGAGATAATAAATCCCCAAAAACTCTCCCAAGTGAAAAAAATAGAAGAATGCAGGAATCAAAATATATAGTCTCCAAGAAGAACATAATTCCTTTAAAACATAACCTTTAACAATGGCGTGAAAAAGTCCATAACAATACCATAGTGATAACAACTCCTGATGGTGTGGAAACAAGTGTGAGACAACACCAAATAGCATTAAGGACTTTACATATCACGTCCCTATCACAGTAGCCTAGACCCTCTAATACAAAACCCCCCCGAAAAGGCGACCCTGTTAATTATTTTAGGCACTAGCGTTCCGCTATCAAAAAATCCCGTGAACCTTATATAACTGAAGGTTTAGCATCTATACCATCTATACCCACCTAGGTTCTTCTTTCATACCCTATTGTGTTGAGGCTTGAATGCTAACCCTTCAGATATAAAAGATTCAGGTAATTTTTTGAATAGGGACCACTAGTGCCTAAATATTACTGTCCCCTTTTCGGGCGTTCTCTGTATAGGCAGGTCTAGGTACTGCTGTGATAGGGACTGATAGTTTAAGCTCCTTTAATCCTAATGGGGCGATTTCCTCATAGCTTAACACCCATAACGGTGGTCTCACTATGTTCTTGTTATGGTCTTTTTAAACCGCCCAAAAATTTCCCCCCTTGATTAAAGGTAATATTTTAAAGGAATTGTTCTTCTTGGGATATATATAATGAAAAACGAAAACAGATTTTATATATCAAAATCGATGAAATATAGGATGTATTTTATGTGACTATTTTTTTCTTTTTCTCTTTTCCTGTTTCAACTAATTCGGAAGAGTGTTAAAGTGCGTTGTCTCACGTACAAAGAATAGCTTTCAAATTGGAGAACACAAAATAAAGCATTTTCCAAATAATATTGGCTTTGTTCCTCTGTTTTCCCTAAGAATAAAGTGAATTTAATTGACCTCCCTGGATAATTTTCATTCCCTCAGTAACCAAACCTGTAAAACAATTCTCCCCCTGCTGTTTGTTCAAATAGATAAACATGATGATTCAATCACACAGGATGCAGCTGTCTCCTGTGCTCTCAGCATAAAAATCTTGATTATTAAAATAAACAGAAACTGTAATAGGGCTTTTGTTTTGGGGAATCAGAATAAGAAGTACTGTATTATTTGAGAAGCTACTTCTGATCTCATTAGCTTCTGAAAGCACAGCTTGCATGGAGCTGACAAGCACAGCGCTGTATGCAAAGAGATCAGTCCTGAACCAGGAAAGTGAACAGAGTATTTCATTCATGCATTCTCTGAAACTCTGAAGGGAGGAACAACTCCTTTAAACTAAGAATGTCTTCTGATTAGATCATTTTGAACCAATAGCACGATTGTTTAGACAAATATTTGATGTAATAAGAACCTATAGAATACCTGTGTTATAAATAGGGTAAGAAAAAAACTTTTAGTTTACCTCGTGATAATCGCTAAGTTGAGACGACGAAACGGGTTAGGTATATATCTGTTTTATAAATCGTTGGGACACCACCCCTCACTGTTTCGAAATTATTATCAAATTGTTTTATATATCAGCCTTCATCATCTGTAAACACTCCACGTGCGCCGGTTGGCCATTTTTGTTTTGTTGCATACCTCTTTAATATTATATATAGTTCACATTCAATCACTTATCATTGTAATTGCACCTAAAAATCTAGGTCAGCAAGTTTATTAACAGGACAAGATTAGATTCGAATAATTTTAGAGACTATATGTTACGATATTTTAATATATTTGATTGTAAAATGTATTCTGAAAGCCAGCATTAGTATTCATTGAGATAGGAGTCCATGAATTTATCGACACTGTCTTAATAACATCGGGTATAAACATTGAGTGCTTCTGAAGAAGCACGTGTTCCGCGCGAAACCGTAAAGTCTATGTTATTTTTATAATGTTTTTAATTTTGTCTCAGTTAATGCCGCGGCATTTTTAAAAAAAAAAACTTTTAAGTAAAAGAGCCTTTAGCCTAGGCTTTCTCCATTATCCACTGCATGTGCGCCGTCCATTTTTTCCTTTTTTCCTTTTGGCAACTCTCTCACCATCATCATCCGAACGGAGCAACAGAGAACCAATCTGCTGCCGTAAGTAAGGGCAACGGTATAAAACAACCCTGCCAAGCCCTTATGATTGTTGGTGCCCTAAATAGAGCGCAACATCAAAAGGTGAGATACTACTTTCTTAGAGAGATATACCACTGTCTATACAGTAAGAGACGCTATTGTGCGCGCCCCTCATCCATTTATCCTGTTTTCTGCATATAGATCTCGAGGAGGAGTCACAGGGAAGTACAAAGTCCCCCAGCACACAGAGTATTTCAGAGAGATTGTTGCGGATCACAGAGGATCACAGGTGAATGTACGACAAAGACCCGCACATCACACAGATATTTTCAGGAGAGTAGTGTGCTGATCTCAGAGGAGGTCACAGGTGGAAGGAGCATAGTCCCCCAGCAGCACAGAGTATTTCAGGAGAGTTGTGTGCTGATCTCAGAGGAGGTCACAGGTGGAAGGTGCATAGACAGACAGTACTTGATCTCACATCAGTGATATGGGTGAACACTGTTTTCGGCTCTCGGCAGCTGAGATCATCCCGCGCAGGCGCTCTGTGGCCACACACTGTAACGCACATCACAGCTGCACGGGGCCTCGCTCAGACATAATTGAGTGTTGTCATTATTTAATCCCAGACTCTCAGCAGATGAAAGATGCGGCTTCTGCGGACGAGTGTGACATGTCTGGGTGACAGGATGATGAGGGTTGTAATCCATCCCTTCCACCCATCACTGTCCTTATCCTGGAGTTGTGAGGAACAATCACGTCAGCTCCGAGGTTAAACATCTATTCATTCGACTCTGGAAAACTGTTGACGAGAACATGGCCACTCTCACAACACTTTCCTACAGTCCTGAATGGTAGATTCATCTGATGGGTGCCGCAATGTCCCTAATTTTTCCAGCTCATACTGTCACAGGGGGAAGCAGAGGAAACCCCAAGAAATCATCTCCACTGGCTGTAAAAAACCCCAAGACTATCTCCTCTGTGGCCCCAAACTCACCTCAACTGTGGGCCCAAAATAACTCCACTGTGGCCCCAAAAGCATCTCCACTGGTGGGCCCCAAGCATCAACTCCACGGGGGCTACAAGATCTTCCCACTGTGGCCCCTAAATCATCTCCACTGGTGGCCCCACCCCAAAATAATCTCCACTGTAGCCCCCCCCCAAGAATCTATTCTCCACGTGGCCCCGAATGAAATCATCTCCACTGTGCCCCAAGAGATCGCTCCACGTGTTGGGCCCCAAAATCAGCTCCCACTGGTGGCCCCTAGATATCATCTCCACTGATGGCCCCAAGAACCAATTCCACCTGTATGGCCCCAAGAATTATCTCCGACTGCTGATTCCCGCTAAACATCTGCACTGTGGGTCCCGCCAAAATCATCTCCACGGTGGCCCAAACTATCTCCATGGGGGCCCAAAAATCAACCCATGGTGGGCCCCAAAAATCACTCCATGGGGGCCCCTAAAAACCCAATTCCACTGGGGGGCCCCCAAAGAATCATCCCCACTGGGGCCCCCAAGAATCAGTTCCACTGGGGGGCCCCCAAAATATCTCCATGGTGGCCCCCTAAAATATCCCCATGAGGTCCAAAAATATCTCCACTGGGGGCCCCCAAGAATCATCTCATGGGGGGCCCCCAAGAACACTCACTGGGGGCCCCAAGAATCATCCCCACTGGTGGCCCCAAAAATCATTTTCCAGGTGGCCCCGATATTCCATGGTGGGCCCCAAAAATTCCACTGGTGGCCCAAGAATCTTTCCATGGTGGCCCAAGAATTTTCCCCATGGGGGGGCCCCAAAGTTTCAGCCCATGGGGGGCCCCCAAAAAATCATTCCACGGGTCCCCCTAGATCATCCCCATGGTGGCCTCGGTTCATCCCCACTGGTGGCTCCAAGAATCAATCCACTGGTGGCCCAAGAATCTTTTTCACTGGTGGCCCAAGAATCTCTGCACTGGTGGCTCAAAAACAGTTTACACTGGTGGGCCCCAAGAATCGTCCACTGGGGGCCCCCAAAAGAAAAAAACTCCATGGTGGCCCCAAAAATCATCCCCTGGTGGCTCCAAGAATCAGCTACATGGGGGGCCCCCAAGAATCATTCCGGGGGCCCCCAAAAAATATCTCCTGGTGGCCCAAGATTATCTCCACTTGGGGTCCAAGAATGTGCACTGGGGGGCCCCCAAAAGAATCAGCCCCCTTGGTGGCCCCAAAAAATCAGTTATGGTGGCCTCAGGTATAATTCCACTGGGGGCCCTCAGGTTTCTCCCTGGTGGTAAGATCAACCCCATGGGGGCTCCAAGAATCATCTCCACTGGGGGCTCCCAAGAATCATCTGCACTGGGGGCCCCCAAAGATTCAGCCCCACTGGTGGCCCCAAGAATCAGCTCCACTGGTGGCCCCAAGGCAACTTTGGGGGCCAAAAAGCAACTCCTCTGGTGGCCCCAAGACTCTTCTCCATGGTGGCTCAAGATCATCTCATCACCAATGGTTTTCCCTCTGTAATTAAAGGTGGCCTAAGACTATCTCATGGTGGCCTCAAGATCAGCTCCACGGTGGCCCCAAGAATAGCTCCACTGGTGGCCCAAGAATAACTCCTTGGGGGCCCCCAAGATATCCCATGGTGGCCTAAAGACTCTTATCCCCGGGTGTGCCCTTTGAAATTAAAGGTGGCCTCAAGACTATCCCCACTGGTGGCCTAAAGTTTAACCACTGGGGGGCCCCAAGAATAACCCATGGTGGCTCCAAGAATTCTCCATGGTGGCCCCAAAATCAACTCCACGGTGGCCCCAAGAATCATTCCACTGGGGCCCAAGAATCAACTTCTGGTGGCCCCAAGATCACTCCAGGGTGGCCCCAAGAATAACTCCATGGTGGCTCCAAGAATATCCCACTGGGGGCCAAGAATCAACCCCCTGGGGGCCCCAAGAATCTTCCATGGTGGCCCCCAAGAATTCTTACTGGGGGGCCCCCCAAAAATCTCTCCAGGGGGCCCCAAGAACATCCAAGTTTTCCCCAAGACTCATCTCCCACTGGGGGCCCCCAAGAATCATCCCACTGGGGCCCCCAAGAAAAAACTCCTCTGGGGGCCCCAAGACTTTATGGTGGCCCCAAAGATCATTCCACGTTTCCCCCAAGACTCCTCCATGGTGGCCCAAGAATCAATCTCTGGGGGCCCCCAGATCTTCTCCACGGTGGCCCCAAGTCATCTAATTTTGGTCCAAGAATCATCCCATTGTGGCCCCAAAAATCAGCCCCATGGTCCCCAAGAATCGCTCCTGGGGCTCCAAGAATCTTCCCCTGGTGGCCCAAAAATATCTCCATGGGGGGGCCCCAAGAATCATTCCACTGGGGGGCCCCCCAAAAATCAAACCCCACTGGTGACCCCAAGAATCTTTCTCCACTGGTGGCCCAAAAAATCATCCCACTGGGCCCCAAAAATCATCTCCACTGGGGCCCAAGTTTATCTCCACTGGTGGCTCCAAGAATCACCTCAATTGTCTGTGTTATCGGAAATTGGGGGAAAGTGGGTCCCTTTGGGGGCAGGGGTTTTGGATGTTTTTTTTGTCGGGGGGCTTTGGGCACAGACAGGTATTTGGAGGACGTGCCCTTCAGCTTCCATTCCCCGGCCGCCCCTGTGGGTCTATTTCTGTCCTAATCCGCCGTGTATTATCCAGGTGTCGCGGTCACACTCCGGGAATGTTAATGGGACGCGGGATCTTGGGGACTTATCGCACCCTGGCCAGGGTCATATGTAGGAGGGCCCGGGGGACCCAAGGTCTCGCACTTTGGGGGGATTAGAGGGGGCCCCGGGTCGTGCCCCTTTGAAAATTTTAATGAGCCGGCCCAATCCCCCGATCATGGACGACAGATGAGTGAAGAAAAATCAGGGGAACCCTGGATCAGGGTCACGGGTGGAGGGCCCCAGGATTCACAGCCAGGGCCACAGGAACACCCAAAACACGGGGCCCGGGAACGGGCTGTAATACTGTACTAAATTACACCGCTTTTAAAACGCCCCAGTATGATATAACCAGAGAATTACATCTATGTGCCGATTCCCCGCCCCTCTTATAACGCTACCGTACTGATATAACCAGAGACATTACATCCTATGTGACTGATATCAGCCGCTCCTCTTTTAACGCTCCAGTACTGATATAACCGAGACATTACATCCTATGTGACTGATATCAGTCGATCCTCTTATAACGCTCCAGTAATGATTATAACCAGAGACATTACATCTATGTGACTGATATCAGCCGCTCCTCTTATAACGCTCCAGTACTGATATAACCAGAGACATTACATCCTATGTGACTGATATCAGCCGCTCCTCTTATAACGCTCTAGTACTGATATAACCAGAGACATTACATCCTATGTGACTGATATCAGCCGCTCCTCTTATAACGCTCCAGTACTGATATAACCAGAGACATTACATCCTATGTGACTGATATCAGCCGCTCCCCTTATAACGCTCCAGTACTGATTTAACCAGAGACATTACATCCTATGTGACTGATATCAGCCGCTCCTCTTATAACGCTCCAGTACTGATATAACCTCCAGACATTACATCCTATGTGACTGATATCAGCCGCTCCTCTTATAACGCTCCAGTACTGATATAACCAGACATTACATCCTATGTGACTGATATCAGCCGCTCCTCTTATAACGCTCCAGCACTGATATAACCTTCAGTCTGGAAAGTCCTCATTAGAAGGTAGAATCCATTTGCCAGTCGCAGCTCACTTTTCGGCACCCTAAAACATCTTATCCATGGTTGTTCGCTGCAGGACGAGCTGCACTCAAAGACACGTCCTTGCTGTAGGCCTCTGTGTAGAAAACTTGCACAACGTTTCTGGGGACCTTCCCCTTTGTCAAGCACCATAATAAATGAGTTTTTATAGTGATAAAGTTGAGATTTTGCACATTTTTGTATTTTGACTATTTTTTGAAGGTGCACTTAGGGGTGTCCTCACTTTTGCGGTCCCTTAGGGGTGTCCTCACTTTTGCAGTCTCTTAGGGGTGTCCTCACTATTGCGGTCTCTTAGGGGTGTCCTCACTTTTGTCCCCATAGACATTGATGCTGTGAGTTCTTCCCTGTGATACAAGCCGGGCACTGACTACTTTACATTGTATCACCTAGGGGGTGTCCTCACTTTTGCTCTCCTTTAGGGGTGTCCTCACTTTTGTCCCCATAGACACTGATGCTGTGAGTTCTTCCCTGTGATACAAGCCGGGCACTGACTACTTTACATTGTATCACTTAGGGGTGTCCTCAGTTTTGCGGTCTCTTAGGGGTGTCCTCACTTTTGCTCTCTCGTAGGGGTGTCTTCACTTTTGTCCCCATAGACATTGATATTGTGAGTTCTTCCCTGTGATACAAGCCGGGCACTGACTACTTTACATTGTATCACTTAGGGGTGTCCTTACTTAGTGGTGTCCTCACTTTTGCTGTCACTTAGGGGTGTCCTCACTTTTGTCCCCATAGACATTGATGCTGTGACTACTTTACATTGTATCAGGGTCAGATCCTCAGTGTTGTCCCAGAAGGAGATAGATGACAAGATTTACAGGAATGTGAGGGGTGTCCTGACTTCTGTATACAAAT
>JAODAL010008357.1:0-95000 GCA_025379985.1 Phyllomedusa bahiana | reverse complement strand
ACACAAAACAACTGTCTGATCATGCTGAGAGTTGTAGTACTGTAGCTGTGACGTGCAGAAGAGTCTCCATCTCCATGATTGCCCGCTTCCTCCACCATCTGATACCATGACACACACAACAGCTGTCTGATCATACTGAGAGTTGTAGTACTGTAGCAGTGACATGCAACAGAGCATCTGCATCCTTCACCATCTGATACCAGGACCCACACACCAGCAGTCTGATCATGCTGGGAGTTATAGTACTGCATCTGTGATGTGCAGAAGAGTCTCCATCTCCATGATTGCCTGCATCCTCCACCATCTAATTCCAAGACACACAAAACAGCTGTCTGATCATGCTGAGAGTTGTAGTACTGTAGCTGCGACATGCAGAAGAGCCTCTATCTCCATGATTACCCGCATCCTCTACCGTCTAATTCCAAGACACACAAAACAGCTGTCTGATCATGCTGAGACTTGTAGTACTGCAGCTGTGACATGCAACAGAGCATCTGCATCCTTCACCATCTGATATCAGGACCCACACAACAGCTGTGTGAGTATGCTGAGAGTTGTAGTACTGCAGCTGTGATGTGCAGAAGTGTCTCCAGATACATGATTGCCCGCATCCTCTACCGTCTAATACCATGACACACAACAGCTGTCTGAGTATGCTGAGAGTTGTAGTAGCTGTGACACACAGAAAGGTCTCCAGCTCTGCCCTGATTGCCTGCACTGTCTAATACACACAACAGCCTTCTGAGCATACTTGGAGTTGCGGTACTACACCTCTCCTGCCATAATTGCCCGCATCCTCCACCATCTAATACTATGACACACACAACAGCAGTCTGATCATGCTGAGAGTTGTAGTACTGCACAATCACATCCGGGCTTTTAATCATTGGAAGAGAAAAATGACCATTGGTGGTGACGGATCTGTAACATGACGGACACTGATGGCGCCCGATGAGCCCTATTGACTAGAATGAGGTCTGGGGGATTTTTCATCCTGGCATCAATTTGCTGCGCTGTCTATGAGGGAACATGCGACGGAGGCCCCTGATAGAGATGTGAATTGGGCCTTATTTCGCTAGGGGTTTTTTGCACTATAATAGGGTCCGGCAGTTTCTTTTATTTACAGTGAACATTTCGCCGACGGCACCAATTTTACCATAGAAAACACCGGATCTGAAATAGAATGAAAACTCAGCCGATGTGAATGGAACCTCCCGGGGCTTGTGCTGCGTTATCGCCACCTCCTGGTGATGTGATGGAAGTGCAGGCTCAGCGCCAGTATCTGACAACAGTCACGAAAAAGTGCTGAAATACACAAAAGGAGGACAGAAGCGCACACCTGTGCAGGATGCATGGAAATATAGTAGGAGTCAGAAAGGTAACTGCTCACCTGGGGGGGTTGTGCAGTTATGGTACAACTCACAAAAACGCTTATTCTCAATGGGGTATATACTCCCAGCAGCCGCCGCTATCACCCTCCACCACACGGGGAATCCTTAGGCTATGTTCACACGGTATATTTGCAGGGCGTAATTACGCCCCGCAATTATGCCGTGTGGACGGGGGCGGGAGCAGGGGAGTGAGCGGGGGGGCCGGCACTTCGCCGGCCCATAGACAATCACTGCTGGTGGCGCGTATACGCCGCTAGAAAGTGACATGTCAATTATCTCGGGCGGGGAGAGGAGACGTAATCCATAGTTCTCTATGAGAACTGTAGATTACCGTAATGAATGGGCCGTTTTCGGCCCGTAATTTGCGCACTTCGGCGCGTAATTACGGACAGAAATACGGCCCATTTTAAGCTGTGTGAACATGGCCTTAGCACCTCGGATGGCATATACTGGTATAGCAGGAAGGGCAGTAGCGCTAATATATTCTTAAACAGTACAAAAGACACTTGGGCATTTGCCACTATATTAGTGTCTTGTTTATTCAGGAATGATGGACCACGCGTTTCACCCCTTCATCAGGTCACAAAGTTCAAAATACAACTGGCGGTAATTTTAGATGATACTTTTTATTCATTTTCAACTAAAGAGAAATTTAATATCAAATCCCATTTATCATGTAACAGCTCGTTCGTCATTTATGTAATTACTTGTAAATGGAACATGCGGAACGTGGGTAAAACCAGCAATAAATTATCCCAAAGACTGAGCAATCACAGATGTAACATTAAACACAATAAACTAGTGCAAAGTCTCCAAGACATTTCTCCACTTGTCATCCCAATGAACCTATCAGCTTCGGCATACAGCCCATCGAACAAATTCCCCCGTTATTTACTACTCGTCCTCAGGTTTTAGCAGAACGAGAGATCTTTTGGATCTTTAAGGAGCTTCACACAGCGCAGTTTTGGTGCAGTTTTAGCTGCGCTTCAATTATCTGCCTTTATTACCAGCAGCTTCTTTCACTTATCTAAACTGTTTGGAAAGTGAATAATCAATTAGTGTGTCCACAAGACTTCAAACACAGTAATTGGTTACTTACTTGAAACACCTTTCTGAACACTTTTGACAACTGAAAGAAGCTGCTGGTAATAAAGGCAGTTTAATTGGAGCGCGGATAAAACTGCACCAAAACTGCGCTGTGTGAAAGCAGCCTAAGGGCTTGTTCACACGGCTTATTTGGACGAGGTTTTGGGCGAGGTTTTTGGAGCGTTTCTGCCCCCAAAGCCTCGCCCACAACCTCGTCTGAAACATGCTTCTTCAAAAGAGGTTTTAGGCCATGTTCACACGACTTATTTTAGGGTGCATTTCGCCACGTATTTCACGCTATACTGCCCTCTAATACAAGCGAAATGCGCCCCAATCATTGCGGTAATCCACAATTCTCATAGAGAACTATGGATTACGCCTCCTCTCCCCGGGCGTACAATACGATCATTGTGTATGCGTGGGGAGATAAGTGACAGGGTTAGGGTTAGCTATGGTTAGTAGAGGGTTAGGGTTTGGGGTTAGGGTTAGTGGGTTGGGGTTAGGTTATTGGGTTAGGGTTTGTAGGACTTCAGGGAAAGGTTCTTATGAGGTTTTTAGGATGTTAGTTAGGGTTAGGGTGATTTCGAGTATTAGCGTAGCCTTAAGAGGGGCCCCTTACGGTTACATTAAGGGTATAGGGTTACGCCTCCCGAGGCGTTAGGTACGATCATTGGTTGGTGGGAGATAGTGACGGGTTAGGGTTAGCTATGGTTAGTAGAGGGTTAGGGTTAGGGTTAGTGGGTTGGGGTTAGTGTTATGGAGTTAGGGTTATGGGGTTAGGGTTAGTGTAGGGTTAGGGTTATGGGGTTAGGGTTAGTAGAGGGTTAGGGTTAGTAGAGGGTTAGGGTTAGTAGAGGGTTAGGGTTAGTAGAGGGTTAGGGTTATGGGGTTAGGGTTAGTGGGTTGGGGTTAGGGTTATGGGGTTAGGGTTATGGGGTTAGGGTTAGTGTAGGATTAGGGATAGGGTTATGGGGTTAGGGTTAGTTAGGGTTAGGGTTAGTAGAGGGTTAGGGTTAGGGGGTTAGGGTTAGTAGAGGGTTAGGGTTATGGGGTTAGGGTTAGTGGGTTGGGGTTAGTGTTATGGAGTTAGGGTTATGGGGTTAGGGTTAGTGTAGGGTTAGGGTAGTGGGTTGGGGTTAGGGTTAGTGTAGGGTTAGGGTTAGAGGGTTAGGGTTAGAGGGTTAGGGTTAGTAGAGGGTTAGGGTTAGTAGAGGGTTATGGGGTTAGGGTTAGTGTAGGGTTAGGGTTATGGGGTTAGGGTTAGTGGGTTGGGGTTAGGGTTATGGAGTTAGGGTTATGGGGTTAGGGTTAGTGTAGGGTTAGGGTTAGTGGGTTAGCGCCGTGAGTAATTAAAGTCTATGTAATCCGCCGGCCCCCCTGCTGCGTTGCGAGAGTACGCGCCGATCAGCGAGACTCTGCGAACACCAGGTGTAATTGCGGGGTGTACAGTATGCCCCACAATTAACCTGGGTGAAATCAGCTTGGTTTTGGGCTCGGTTTTGGATCAGGTTTTGAATGAGGTTTTTGACGAGGTTTTCACCCATACAAATTAATAGCCAGGACAAAAACCGCGCCCAAAACGCACCTAAAACACGCTTCAAGAATTGACATGACGCTTCTTTTTCAGTCCTTTCAAAAACGCGTAAAAACCTCGTCGTGTGTGAACTACAATGAGGTTTTACAAAGGAATCAATTAAATGAACTGGGGGCGTTTTGGAAGCATTTTGGACAAGGTTTTGGGCGAGGAAACGCTCCGAAAACCTCGTCCAAATAAGCCGTGTGAACAAGCCCTAGGGGTATGTTCCCCCGGCGTGTTTCCTCCGTATTAACATCCGCTTTTCAGATGCGTCTCTGGGTCCCTCAGAACGGACCCAGGGACGCCTCTAACAATTAGCAGTGAGATTATCACTGCCGGCAACGAGGAACACGCAGCGGCGTTCACATGAGAGATCTCCGCTGCGTGTCTGCATCGCGCCTGTCAGGTCCGTCTTGCGGATACAATCCAAGCAATGACCTGCAATGACCCAGAGACGCATCTGAAGAGCGGATGTTCATACGGAGGCGAGAAGCCGGGGGAACAGGCCCTTAGGGCGCTCTCACACGCTGCGTTTTTGATGCGTGTTTTTTGTGCAGGAAGGCCCAGCAATTAATGCTGCACAAAAATCGTTGCAAAAATTGCAGTAAAATTGCGATTTTTTTTGCCGTGATTTTTGCTTTTTTTTGTGCAGCATTAATTGCTGGGCCTTCCTGCACAAAAAACCATCAAAAACGCACCATAAACGCACTGTGTGAGAGCGCCCTTAAGTTAAATACAATGACCCCAAATGGATTGAACGAGCTGCAGGAGTTTTCTAATTGACTAATATATTAATCACATGACTTTTTCAACCTGTCCCATGAGCTTGAGTTCCTATACGGTATCTACGTGAATTTAGAGATTCACTACAGGAGGTGACGATATTGACCTTAAAGGGGTCGTCTCACTACAGGGGTCACTGCTTTTTATGTTAAAGATTTTGCAAAAACACTTTGCAATATGTGTCCATTAACAGTGTCCTACCTATTCCTAGATATCCCCTCTTGTATGGGCTGCATCAGCTCCTCAGGTCACTATAGCTACAGACCTGTGTGATCTCTCCTGATAGGCTGCCAGCACTGATTGCTATAGCTACAGACCTGTGATCTCCTGATAGCTGCACATGTCACTATGCTACGACTGTTTGATCTCTCGATAGGCTCAGCCGGTTGTATAGCACTGACTGTTCAATCCTCTGATAGCTGCAGCACGGTCACTTAGCTAGACTGTTTGATCTCCCCTGATATTCTTCTAGCACTGGTTGCTATAGCTACAGACCTGTTTGATCTCCTCTGATAGGCTGCCAGCACTGGTTGCTATAGCTGCAGACCTGTTTGATCTCTCCTGATAGGCTGCCAGCACTGGTTGCTATAGCTACAGACCTGGTTCTACTGCAGCCTAGTAGAAGCCAGTAAACACGCCCCCCAATTCAAAGTGAAACCAAGAAAACAGGACTGAGGTGAGAATCAATGTAGTGAGACGACCCCTTTAATACATTTGCATAACCCACATTCTCTGCGGCTCTGACCCAGTTCCTTGCACTCGTCCCAATTCTCGGTCAGTGCGTGAACCAGAAATTCTTAGAAGCAGCTTTAGTTTCTTATATTATTCATTTACTGCAGCTCATTTCAATGTGTCAAAGTTTTAATAAGTTGTTATGTAGGTTTATATGTTCTTACACACGTATTCATGTGATTGAGCTCGTCGGCCGGAGGCGCCGCGCAGCCTTGTTTTCACACCGCGGCTCTTTCTAAATCCGCCAGTTGTATTTTGAAATTTTTGACCTGATGAAGGGGTGAAGCGCGTCGCCTATAAACCCTGAATAAACTGGACACTAATATAGAGGCAACTGCCCCAGTGTCTATTGTACTGTTTAATAATATAGTAGCGCTACTGCCCATCCTGCTATAACAGTGTGTGACAACAGTGACAACCAGGCTCTATGGCTCAGGGGCCCCCGCAGTGTAAAGGGCAGGGTCAGGGGCCCCCGCAGTGTAGAGGGCGGGGTCGGGGGCCCCCGCAGTGTAGAGGGCAGGATCAGGGGCCCCCGCAGTGTAAAGGGCAGGGTCAGGGGCCTCCGCAGTGTAGAGGGCAGGATCAGGGGCATGTTGTTACATGGAGCGGCCGCTATAGGATGGACCACAAACCACAGCACGCACTGACCACCTCTCAGTGATGTCAGTGCAGGGGGCGGGGCTGTGACCACCTCTCAGTGATGTCAGTACAGGGGGCGGGGCTGTGACCACCTCTCAGTGATGTCAGTACAGGGGGCGGGGCTGTGACCACCTCTCAGTGATGTCAGTACAGGGGGTGGGGCTGTGACCACTTCTCAGTGATGTCAATACAGGGGACGGGGCTGTGACCACCTCTCAGAGATATTAGTTCAGGGGCGGGTCTGTGACCACCTCTCAGTGATGTCAGTACAGGGGGCGGGGCTGTGACCACCTCTCAGTGATGTCAGTGCAGGGGGCGGGGCTGTGACCTCCTCTCAGTGATGTCAGTGCAGGGGGCGGGGCTGTGACCTCCTCTCAGTGATGTCAGTACAGGGGGCGGGGCTGTGACCACCTCTCAGTGATATCAGTGTAGAGGGCGGGGCTGTGTCCACCTCTCGATGATGTCAGTACAGGGGGCGGGGCTGTGACCACCTCTCAGTACAGGGGGCGGGGCTGTGACCACCTCTCAGTGATGTCAGTACAGGGGGCGGGGCTGTGACCACCTCTCAGTGATGTCGGTACAGGGGGCGGGGCTGTGACCACCTCTCAGTGATGTCGGTACAGGGGGCGGGGCTGTGACCACCTCTCAGTGATGTCAGTACAGGGGGCGGGGCTGTGACCACCTCTCAGTGATGTCAGTACAGGGGGCGGGGCTGTGACCACCTCTCAATGATGTCAGTACAAGGGGGCGGGGCTGTGACCACCTCTCAGTGATGTCGGTACAGGGGGTGGGGCTGTGACCACCTCTCAGTGATGTCAGTACAGCGGGCGGGGCTGTGACCACCTCTCAGTGATGTCAGTACAGGGGGCGGGGCTGTGACCCCCTCTCAGTGATGCCAGTACAGGGGGCGGGGCTGTGACTACCTCTCAGTAGTAGATGGAATCACTGGCTGCTCTATAACTTGGGGGGAGGGGTTTCTATTTTGGGAGGTGACAAGTTTCGATATAGAGAAGCCTCCAGAATATCTAGATAATCAGCAATGTCAGGAAACTCCCTCCCCCGCCCGGCAGGTATGGAGGCGCGAGGTGTTCTTACCTGGGAGACGCCTCGCCCGCCGCTCACATTGTATCTGTAATAGAACATTAGGAAACAATGTATAAAGAGGGGAAGCAGTACTGTGCAGCGTCCAGATATACAGGATAATAGAAGTGGTACTGTGCAGTGTCCATATACACAGAATAATAGAAGTGGTACTGTGCTGTGTCCATATACACAGAATAATAGAAGTGGTACTGTGCAGTGTCCATATACACAGAATGAGAGAAGTGGTACTGTGCTGTGTTCAAATACACAGAATAATAGAAGTGGTACTGTGCAGTGTCCATATACACAGAATAACAGAAGTGGTACTGTGCAGTGTCCAGATACACAGAATAATAGAAGTGGTACTGTGCAATGTCTATGTATACAGCAGAATAGAAGTTGTACTGTGCAATGTCTATGTATACAGCAGAATAGAAGTGGTACTGTGCAGTGTCCATATACACAGAATGACAGAAGTGGTACTGTGCTGTGTTCATATACACAGAATAATAGAAGTGGTACTGTGCAGTGTCCATATACACAGAATAACAGAAGTGGTACTGTGCAGTGTCCATATACACAGAATAATAGAAGTGGTACTGTGCAGTGTCCATATAGACAGAATAAAAGAAGTGGTACTGTTCAGTGTCCATATACACAGAATAATAGAAGTGGTACTGTGCAGTGTCCATATACACAGAATAACAGAAGTGGTACTGTGCAGCATCCAGATACACAGAATAATAGAAGTGATACTGTGCAGTGTCCATATATAAAGAATAATAGAAGTGGTATTGTGCATCGTCCATATATAAAGAATAATAGAAGTGGTACTGTGCAGTGTCCATATATAAAGAATAATAGAAGTGGTACTGTGCAGCGTCCATATATAGAGAATAATAGAAGTGGTACTGTGCAGCGTCCATATATACAGAGTGACAGAAGTGGTACTGTGCAGTGTCCATATATACAGAATAATAGAAGTGGTACTGTGCAGTGTCCATATACACAGAATAGTAGAAGTTATACTGTGCAGCTTTCATATATACAGAATAGAAGTGGTACTGTACATTATTCATATACACAGACTTACATCAGTGGTACTGTGCATTGTACTGTGCAGCACTTCTCATGTAAGCATACAGGCTGAGGTGGGGGCTGTTGCTCGCGGTCTCCCCGCAGGTCGGCTCTTGCTCCTCTGGAATGTGAGGTTTGTTTTGTGGATTCCATTTCCGGTAAATTATTTGTTGTCATATTTTCGGCGCCATTTTCCGTCGCCGGCGGCAGCGGGTGATAGGTGATGGGTTCTGTGTTATCTGAGCAATTATATGGAGCTGCTCCTCAGTTGTATCCGTGTCTGGGAAAGCTGGGTTGCATTTAAAATGGCCGCCATCGAGTCTCCCAGAATGGATGTCACCCAGCTTTCCGAGAGTCCTGCACGTCACACACATTCCCTTCATCTCCCACCACACCCAACCCCCCTCTTACTCCTTTGTCCCCCGCACCCCTTTCCCCACAATCTCACCCTTTGCCCCCTGCACTCATCCCCACACCCCTTGACCTCCGCACTCTCACCCTTTGCCCCCTGCACTCATCCCCACACCCTTGACCTCCGCACTCTACCCTTTGCCCCCTGCACTCATCCCCACACCCTTGACCTCCGCACTCTCACCCTTTGCCCCCTGCACTCATCCCCACACCCCTTGACCTCCGCACTCTCACCCTTTGCCCCCTGCACTCATCCCCACACCCCTTGACCTCCGCACTCTCACCCTTTGCCCCCTGCACTCATCCCCACACCCCTTAACCCTCCGCACTCTCACCCTTTGCCCCCTTGTCACCCATACTGTTGGGGGACCCCGGCACATTTTTAAACTTTTGAGGAGCTGGCTGAATCATCCCACAAATCCATTGACTCGCACTCCCTCACCCTTTGCCCCTCACTCATCCCCACACCCTTGACCTCGCACTTCAACCTTTGCCCCTGCACCCATCCCCACACCCCTTGACCTCCGCACTCTCACCCTTTGCCCCCTTGTCCCATCTGTTGGGGGACTCGGTAATTGTGACTTTAATCTTTGGGTTGAGGAGATTTGTGCTGAATCACATCCACAAGATCATGTGACTTGTGCAACTACAACTCCCAACGTGTTCCATGATCTCATCGATGGCGGCTGCAGGAATGTGGACATTATATGCAGATTACACGTCCTGTGCATAGCATTGTGGGTAATCATGCTGAACCTCCAGGGATGCTTCATGGGTGACTCAGGCTATAATAACCACTGAGCCACAGGGCAAAGGTCAAGCTGAGGTTCAGGCATAGTTGGCAACTTTTGAAAATGGAAAAGCAGGAGATTAAAGAGGGCGGCGCGCTACGCGCGCCGTGGCAAAAGTTTGCATGGACACTCCCATCTTTTTGTGTACCACGCCCCTTCAAAAAGCCACACCCACTCCGCCTAACTACATAATGCTTTGGAAGAAAGCCAGGTAGATGCCCTTATAGCCAGGTAGTAGCCCCCCATAACCAGGTAGTGCCCCTTACAGGCAGGTAGATGCCCCCTTGTAGCAAGGTAGATGCCCCCTCTGTAGCTAGGTAGATGCCCCCCTTTGTTAGCCAGGTAGTTGCCCCCTTTGTAGCCAGGTAATTGCCCCCTTTAGTAGTCAGGTAGGTAGTGCCCCCTTTAGTAGTCAGCCAGGTAGGTAGTGCCCCCTTTAGTAGCCAGCCAGGTAGTTGCCCCCTTTAGTAGCCTGCCAGGTCGTTGCCCCCATTGTAGCCAGCCAGGTATTGCCCCCATTGTAGCCAGCCAGGTATTGCCCCCCATTGTAGCCAGCCAGGTAGTTCCCCCCATTGTAGCCAGCCAGGTATTGCCCCATTGTTGCCAGCCAGGTATTGCCCACTTTGTAGCCAGCCTGGGCCCCATGTGGGGTTTGCCCCCATTGTTGCCTGCCTGGTATTGCCCCCTTTGTAGCCAGCCATGTAGTTGCCCCCATTGTAGCCAGCCAGGTATTGTCCCCCACTTGCCCATTGTAGCCAGCCAGGTAGTTGTTGACCCCACCCCATTGTAGCCGGGGCCAAAAGGTAGTTGCCCATTGTACCCACAGTATTGCCCATGTAGCCAGCCAGGTATTGCCCCCATTGTAGCCAGCCAGGTAGTTGCCCCCATTGTAGCCAGCCAGGTATTGCCCCCAATTGTGGCCGGCAGGTAGTTGACCCCATTGTAGCCAGCCAGGTAGACCCCCCCCCCCCATTGTAGCCAGGCAGAGCCCCCATGTAGTTAATAGAAATAAAATAATAAATTCCACTATGACCTTGACCCAGGCTCCTGCCCGATCTCCTCAGCAACGCAGGGGGAATGAGAGCAGCCGCGCGTCATTTCCCCTGCGCCGCTGACCTGTATGCACGGCGCGCAGTGGCTGCTGTACATACAGAGGGAGGAGGGAGCGCTCCCTCCTGCCTCCTCCCCGCACAGTGAGACCGCGGGCGGGTGAGCGGACCCTGCGCCCGCTTCACCCGCCCGTGGGAATGGACCCCGGCGGGAAGGACTCCGCCCCCCAAAAGAAATAGCAGGACCCCCCCCCCCAAAATGGGAGAGTTGGCATGTATGGGTTCGGGGCCCATCGCGCCCTCCTTGGGGCTGCTTGCTGGCGCATTGTGGCAGATATAGTGTGAATGCAGCTCTGGGTGTGAGTGGAGTATGAGAGGTGCTGGGCCGGGGTGATGGGGTCAGGCGGGTGCTCTGGACTTGAAGCTTCCAGGAATCATGAGTGGATTAGATTTAGGTGTAAATGCCGAAACAATGAATGGAAGATTCCTGCAACCGGATCCATTACATCCAATTACAGCTCATTAGTGGAGGACACGAGGCAACAGGGAGGCTGCGGGGTGATGCGTAGGCTGCGGGGCGATGCGGAGGCTGCGGGGTGATGTGGGGGCTGCAAGTTGATGTGGGGGCTGCGGGGCGATGTGAAGGCTGCAGGGTGATGTGGGAGCTGCGGGGCGAAGCGGAGGGTGTGGGGGGATGTGACGGCTGCAGGGTGATGTGGAGGGTGTGGGCAATGCAGAGGCTGTGGGGTGATGTGGGGGCTGCGGGGCGATGTGAAGGCTGCAAGTTGATGTGGAGGGTGCGGGGCGATGTGAAGGCTGCAGGGTGATGTGGGAGCTGCGGGGCGAAGCGGAGGGAGTGGGGTGATGTGAAGGCTGCAGGGTGATGTGGAGGGTGCGGGCAATGCGGAAGGTGCGGGGTGATGTGGAGGCTACGGGGTGATGTGGAGGCTGTGGGGTGATGTGGAGGGTGCGGGCGATGCAGAGGCTGTGGGATGATGTGGGGGCTGCGGGGCGATGCGGAGGCTGCGGGCGATGCAGAAGGTGCGGGTAATGCGGAGGGTGCACGGCAAAGTGGAGGGTGTGGGGTGATGTGGGGGCAGCGGGGCAATGCGGAGGGTGCGGGTGATGCGGAGGGTGCGGGTGATGCAGAGGGGGCGGGCGATGAGGAGGGTGCGGGCGATGCGGAGGTTGCGGGTGATGCGGAGGGTGCGAGGCGTTGGGGGGCTGGGGTGATGCTGGGGTCCCGGGCGAACCCGGAGGGTGTGGAGTGATGTGGGGGCTGCGGGGCGATGCGGAGGGTGCGGGGCAATGCGGAGGGTGCGGGCGATTGGAGGGGGGTGGGGTGATCGGGGGTTTTGGGGGCGATGTGGAGGGGGGTGGGGGGATGGGGAGGTGCGGGGTGATGTGGAGGGTGCGGGCGATGTGGAGGCTGTGGTGTATGGGGGGGGGTGGTTGCAAGCAAAGGTGTGGGTGATGGGGAGAGGCGGGGGGCGATTGGAGGAGGGGGGTGAGTGGAGATGCGGGCGATGCGGAGGTGCCGGCAAAGTGGGGGTGGTGGGTGATGTGGGGGGTTGGGGCGTTTGTGGGGCTGTGGGGGTGATGTGGGGGGTCGGCAATGCGGAGGGAGCGGGAATGGGGTGGGGGTGGGGTGATGCAGAGGGTGCGGGGTGATGTGGAGGGTGTGGGGCGATGCGGAGGGTGCGGTGTGATGTGGAGGGTGCGGGGTGATGTGGAGGGTACGGGCAATGCGGAGGGTGCGGTGTGATGCGGAGGGTGCGGTGTGATGCGGAGGGTGAGGGGTGATGTGGTGGGTGTGGGGGCGATGCGGAGGGTGCGGGCTATGCGGAGGGTGGGGTGTGTGCGGAGGGTACGGGTTTATGGGGAGGGTGGGGGGGGATGCGTCGGGGGCAGTGTGATTTGGAGAATGCGGGTGTTGTGGACGGTGCGGGGCGATGCGGAGGGTGCGGGTGATGCAGAGGGTGCGGGCAATGCAGAGGCGGTGGGGTGATGCGGAGGGTGCGGGGCGATGCGGAGGGTGCGGGCAATGCGGAAGGTGCGGGGTGATGTGGAGGCTACGGGGTGATGTGGAGGGTGCGGGCGATGCGGAGGGTGCGGGTGATGTGGAGGCTGTGGGGTGATGTGGAGGGTGCGGGCAATGCGGAGGGAGCGAGGTAATGTGGAGGGTGTGGGGTGATGCAGAGGGTGCGGGGCGATGTGGAGGGTGTGGGGCGATGCGGAGGGTGCGGGGTGATGTGGAGGGTGCGGGCAATGCGGAGGGTGCGGTGTGATGCGGAGGGTGCGGTGTGATGCGGAGGGTGCGGTGTGATGCGGAGGGTGCGGTGTGATGCGGAGGGTGCGGTGTGATTTGGAGAATGCGGGTGTTGTGGACGGTGCGGGGCGATGCGGAGGGTGCGGGTGATGCAGAGGGTGCGGGCAATGCGGAGGCGGTGGGGTGATGCGGAGGGTGCGGGGTGATGTGGAGGGTGCGGGCAATGCCGGAGTGCCGGGTATGTGATGAGCACCCGGTGTGATTGTGGAGGTATTGATGTGCCAGAGGTTTTGCCCGATTGTCCCGCAGGGTTTGCGGTGTGACCCGGATTGGGTAGCAGCAGGTGTGTTTGTGGAGGTAGCCCTCCCCTAATGTGGCAGGGAGCCGTGTTAATAAAATAATATAAATTCCGTTACCTAAATCTGGAGGTGGCAGGCCGGCCCCGATCCCTCAGAGCGGGTGATGCGGAGGGTGCATCTGGATGTGGAGTGCGTGTGCTGCGGAGGGTGCGGTGTGATGCGGAGGGTGGGGGAGCGGGGGTCCTGTGATGCGAGGGGCGGTGTGATGCGTGGTGCCCGTTCACACCCGTGGATTGGACAAGCGGGGAGTAGGACGCGTCCGGCGCCTGCGGAAAGGACCCTGCGGGACGACCAAAAGGGGGTGCGGGCATGTAGGAGGCGGTTGGGGTTGTTTGCTGGCTGCAGGGCGATATGTGTGAAGCTCGGGTGTGGGGGTGATGCAGAGGGTGCGGGCAGCGGCGGTGGGGTGGGCGGTGGTGCGGGTTGATGCATCAGGGATTGCGGGCAATAGATTTACGGTGTATCCCGGAAACAGTGGGTTTGACCCGGATCTACGTGTACGGCTCTTTGTGGAGGACACGAGGCCGGGGGATGGGGGGTAGGGTGCGGTGTGATGCGGAGGGTGCGGTGTGATGTGGAGGGTGCGGGGCGATGCGGAGGGTGCGGTGTGATGCGGAGGGTGCGGTGTGATGTGGAGGGTGCGGGGCGATGTGGAGGGTGCGGTGTGATGCGGAGGGTGCGGTGTGATGCGGAGGGTGCGGTGTGATGCGTCGGGTGCGGTGTGATTTGGGGGCTGCGGTGCGATGCGGAGGCTGCGGGCGATGCAGAGGGTGCGGGTGATGCGGAGGGTGCGGGACAAGTGGAGGGGTGGGGTGAGTGGGGGCTGCGGGGTGATGTGGAGGGTGCGGGCGATGTGGAGGCGGTGGGGTGATGCGGAGGGTGCGGGCAATGCGGAAGGTGCGGGGTGATGTGGAGGCTACGGGGTGATGTGGAGGGTGCGGGCAATGCGGAGGGTGTGGGACGAAGCGGAGGGTGTGGGGTGATGTGGGGGCTGCGGGGCGATGCGGAGGGTGCGGGTGATGCGGAGGCTGTGGGGTGATGTGGAGGCTGTGGGGTGATGCGGAGGGTGCGTGCAATGCAGAAGGTGTGGGTGATGCGGAGAGTGCGGGGCGATGTGGAGGGTGTGGGGTGATGTGGAGGCTGCGGGGCAATGCGGAGGGTGCGGGTGATGCGGAGGCTGCGGGCGATGCGGAGGGTGCACGGCAAAGTGGAGGGTGTGGGGTGATGTGGGGGGTGCGGGCGATGTGGAGGGTGTGGGGTGATGTGGAGGGTGCGGGCGATGCGGAGGGTGTGGGGTGATGCAGAGAGTGCGGGGCGATGTGGAGGGTGTGGGGCGATGCGGAGAGTGCGGGGCGATGTGGAGGGTGTGGGGTGATGTGGAGGGTGTGGGGTGATGTGGAGGGTGTGGGGTGATGTGGAGGCTGCGGGGTGATGTGGAGGCTGCGGGGTGATGTGGAGGGTGTGGGACGATGCGGAGGGTGCGGTGTGATGCGGAGGGTGCGGTGTGATGTGGAGGGTGCGGGCAATGCGGAGGGTGCGGTGTGATGCGGAGGGTGCGGGGCGATGCGGAGGGTGCGGGGCAATGCGGAGGGTGCGGGCGATGTGGAGGCGGTGGGGTGATGCGGAGGGTGCGGGCGATGTGGAGGCGGCGGTGTGATGTGGAGGCTGCGGGGTGATGTGGAGGGTGCGGGCGATGCGGAGGGTGCGGGCAATGCGGAAGGTGCGGGGTGATGTGGAGGCTGCGGGGTGATGTGGAGGGTGCGGGCGATGCGGAGGCTGTGGGGTGATGTGGGGGCTGTGGGGTGATGTGGGGGCTGTGGGGTGATGTGGGGGCTGCGGGGCGATGCGGAGAGTGTGGGTGATGCAGAGGGTGTGGGGTGATGTGGAGGGTGTGGGATGATGCGGAGGCTGTGGGGCGATGCGGAGGGTGTGGGGTGATGCGGAGGGTGCGGGCAATGCAGAAGGTGCGGGTAATGTGGAGGCTGTGAGGCGAAGCAGAGGGTGTGGGGTGATGTGGGGGCTGTGGGGCGATGTGGAGGGTGTGGGGTGATGTGGGGGCTGCGGTGCGATGCGGAGGGTGCGAGGCGATGCAGAGGGTGCGGGTGATGTGGGGGCTGTGGGGTGAAGCGGAGGGAGCGGGCAATGCGGAGGGTGCGGGGTGATGTGGAGGGTGCGGGCGATGTGGAGGCTATGGGGTGATGCGGAGGGTGCGGGGTGATGTGGAGGGTACGGGCAATGCAGAAGGTGCGGGTAATGCGGAGGGTGTGGGACGAAGCGGAGGGTGTGGGGTGATGAGGAGGGTGCGGGGTGATGTGGAGGGTGCGGGGTGATGCGGGGAGGCGTGCTGGAAAGTGTGGTGTGGGAGAGGACGGGCGATTGGAGGGGTGTGGGCGATGCGGAGGCTGTGAGGTGATGTGGGGGCTGCCGAGCGATGCGGAGGGTGTGGGGCGATGTGGGGGCTGCGGGGCGATGTGGAGGGTGCGGGGCGATGCGGAGGGTGCGGGTGATGCGGAGGGTGCGGGGCGATGCGGAGGCGGTGGGGTGATGTGGAGGGTACGGGTAATGCGGAGGGTGTGGGGCGAAGCGGAGGGTGTGGGGCGATGTGGGGGCTGTGGGGTGATGTGGAGGGTGCGGGGCGATGCGGAGGGTGTGGGCGATGCGGAGGCTGTGGGGTGATGTGGAGGGTGCGGGGTGATGTGGAGGGTGTGGAGTGATGTGGAGGGTGCGGTGTGATGCGGAGGGTGCGGTGTGATGTGGAGGGTGCACGGCGATGCGGAGGGTGTGAGGTGATGTGGGGGCTGCGGGGCGATGCGGAGGGTGCGGGGTGATGTGGAGGGTGCGGGGTGATGTGGAGGCTATGGGGTGATGCGGAGGGTGTGGGGTGATGTGGGGGCTGTGTGGTGAGGTGGAGGGTGTGGGGTGATGTGGAGGGTGCGGGGCGATGCGGAGGGTGGGGGGTGATGTGGGGGCTGGTGTGAGGGTGCGGGTGTGTGGGTGATGTGGGGGCTGCGGGGCGATGTGGCGGGTGTGGGGTGATGTGGTGGCTGGGGGGTGATGCGGGGGCTGTGGGGTGATGTGGGGGCTGTGTGGTGAGGTGGAGGGTGTGGGGTGATGTGGAGGCTATGGGGTGATGTGGAGGGTGTGGGGTGATGCGGAGGGTGTGGGGCGATGTGGAGGGTGTGGGGTGATGTGGGGGCTGTGTGGTGAGGCGGAGGGTGCGGGCGATGCGGAATGTGCGGGCGATGCGGAAGGTGCGGGCGATGCGGAGTTTCAGGGCTATTGTGGGGCCCGGCAGTCCGGCATTTATCTAATGTGTGAATCTAGAGAAATAGTCTGCAAGACTCTGAGGTACAAGGGGGAACGGCAGCCTGATAGTTACACCCCATATCCGGGGCAGCAGTCCTGATAGTTACACCCCAGATACAGTGCGGCCGTCCTGATAGTTACACCCCAGATACAGTGCAGCAGTCCTGATAGTTACACCCCAGATACAGTGCGGCAGTCCTGATAGTTACACCCCAGATACAGTGCGGCCGTCCTGATAGTTACATCCCAGATACAGTGCGGCCGTCCTGATAGTTACACCCCAGATACAGTGCGGCCGTCCTGATAGTTACACCCCAGATACAGCGCAGCAGTCCTGATAGTTACACCCCAGATACAGCGCAGCAGTCCTGATAGTTACACCCCAGATACAGTGCGGCAGTCCTGATAGTTACACCCCAGATACAGTGCGGCCGTCCTGATAGTTACACCCCAGATACAGTGCGGCAGTCCTGATAGTTACACCCCAGATACAGTGCGGCCGTCCTGATAGTTACACCCCAGATACAGGGCAGCAGTCCTGATAGTTACACCCCAGATCCAGTGCGGTCATCGGATAGTTACAACCAACACCCAGATACTGTGCGGCAGTCCGATCGTTACAACCCCCGATACAGTGCAGCCATCCTGTAGGTTACATCCCAGATACAGTGCGGCAGTCCCTGATATTTACATCCCCAAAACAGTGGGCGGCAGCCTGATAGTTACATACACCCCAGATACAGCGCACATGTCCTGAAGTTACAGCCCAGATTCACGCAATCAGTCCAGATAGTTAAACCCCAGATACAGCGCGTAAAAGCAGTGCCTGATAGTCGTACACCCCAGATATAGTGCGCCGTGCCTGATAGTTTACACCCCAATACAGCGCGGCCGTCCTGATAGAAACACCCCAGATACAGAGCGGCCGTCCTGAAAGTTACACCCCAGATACAGCGCAGCATCCTTAGTTTAACAAGCCCAAGATACAGTGCGCAGTCCTGATAGTTTACACCCCAGAATACAGTGCGGCCGGCCAGATAGTTACACCGCCAGATACAGCGCAGTACCAGGTCATGGATAGTTACACGCCTAGATACAGTGCGGCAGTATCACTGAATAAGATACACCCCAGATACAGTGCGGCAGTCCTGATAGTTACACCCCAGATACTAGTCGGGCCCGTCCTGATAGATGACAAATACCCCAGATACATGCGCAGCAGTCCTGATAGTTACAGCCAGATATCAGTGCGGGCGCAGTCCCCCTGATAGTATACACCCCAATACAGCGCAGCAGTCCTGATAGGTTACACCCCAGATACAGTGTGGCCGTCCCTGATAGTTACATCCCAGATACAGTGGAGCAGCCTGATAGTTACACCCCAGATGACAGGTGGCGGCCAGCCCTGATAGGTTTACAGAACACCCCAGATACAGGCTGCCGGTCACTGATAGTTACACCCCCAGATAAGCACGGCCGTCCTTATAGTTTCACATCCCAGATACAGTCGCAGCAGTCCTGATAGTTACACCCAGATCAGCAATGCGTCCTGAAAGTTTACACCCCATACAGGCGGCCTTCTATAGTTACACCCCAGATACAGTGCAGTCCGTCCTGATAGTTTACATCCCAATACAGTACGGGCCGTCCTGATAGTTACACCCCCAGACACAGTGCGCCGTCCTGTTAGTTACTACCCCCAATACAGCACGGCCGTCCTGATAGTTACACCCCATATCCAGGGCAGCAGTCCTGATAGTTACACACCATATCGGGGCATCAGTCCCTGATAGATTACACCCAGATTCAGTGCGGCCGTTCGCGATATAGTTTTACATCCAGAAACAGTGGCGGCAGCCTGATGTTTACACCGTCATAGTACAGTTCAGGGCAGTCCTGCATAGTTACACCTCTATACCAGTGGCGGCTCTGACCGGATAGTTACACACCCCAGATACAGGGCAAGCAGTCTTATAGTTACACCCTAAAATTGCCCCATATCCGGGCACAGTACTGAAGTTACAACCCCAGATACAGTGTCAGCGTCCTGAAAGTTACCCCCTAGATGACAGTACGGCCGTCCTGATAGTTACACCCCAGATACACTGCGGCCGTCCTGATAGTTACACCCCAGATACAGCACGGCCGTCCTGATAGTTACACCCCATATCCAGGGCAGCAGTCCTGATAGTTACACCCCATATCCGGGGCAGCAGTCCTGATAGTTACACCCTAATATCAGTGCGGCCAGTCTGTGAATATTTACACGCCCAGATACAGTGCGGCAGTCCTGATAGTTACACCTCATATACAGTGCGGCAGTCCTGATAGTTACACCTCATATACAGTGCGGCGTCCATAGTTACACCGCCAGGATACAGGGGGCAGCAGTCCTGAATAGTTACAACACAAGTACCCCAATCCGGGTCAGCAGTTCCTGATAGTTACACCCCAGATACAGCGCGGCCGTCCTGATTAGTTACACCCCAATACAGGCGGCAGTCCCTGATAGTTACACCCCGATACAGTGCGGCGGCCGTCCTGATAGCTACATCCCAGATACACTGCAGCAGTCCTGATAGTTTACACGCCCATATCCGGGCAGCAGTCCCTGAAGTACACCCCAGATACAGTGCGGCTTCCTGATAGTTACACACCAGATCACATGCGGCAGCCTGTAGTTACCACCTCATTATAACAGTGGCGGCCGTCCTGATAGTTAGACCCCAGATACAGTGCGGCAGTCCTGAATAGTTACACCCCAGAACAGTGCGGTGCCGTCTGATAGTTACAGACACCCCAGATACAGTGCGGCCCGTCCTGATAGTTACACCCCATATACAGTGCGCCGTCCTGAAGTTTACACCCATATACAGTGCCAGTCCTGTTAGTTACAGCCTCATATACGTGTGCGGCCGTCCGATAGTTTACACACCCAGATACAGCGCGGCCGTTAACTGATAGTATACAACACCCAGATACAGGGCAGCAGTCCTGATATTTACATCCCAGATACAGCGCACAGTCCCTGATAGTTACGTCCATAGTTACACCCAAATCCGGCAGCAGGTCCTGATAGTTACACCCCAATCGGGCAGCGCCTGATAGTTTACACCCCAGATACAGGCCGGCGCATTGATAGTTACACCCAGATAAAAGGCGGCGTCCTGATATTTACACCCCAGATACAGTGCGCCGTCCTGATAGTTCCCACCCAAATTTACACTCGGCGTCCTGATAGTTATACCCCAGATACAGCGCGGCCGTCCTGATAGTTACCCCCCGATACCAGGGGCGCAGTCTGATAGTTACACCCCATACCGGGCGGCCAGTCCTGATAGTTATACCCCAGATCGGGCCGCCGTCCTGATAGTTACACCCCAGATACATGGCGGCAGTTCCTTGATAGTTACACCCCAGATACAGTGGCGCAGTCCTGAAGTTAAACCCCAATACAGGCACCCATCCGATAGTTACATCCCAGATACATGCGGCAGCCCTGATAGTTACACCCAGATACAGTGCGCAGCCTGATAGTTACACCCCAGATACAGCGCGGGCAGTCCTAAATAGTTACACCCCAGATACAGCGGCAGTCCTGATAGTTACACCCCAGATACAGTCCGCGTCCCGATATTTTACACCCCAAATAAGTGCGGCCTCCTGATAGTTTACACCCCAGAACAGTGGGGCCCGGCCCCTGATAGTTACACCCCAGATACATTTGCGGGCCGGGGTCCTGATAGTTTCCCCCCCCAGATACAGCGCGGCAGTCCTGATAGTTACACCCCAGATACAGTGCGCAGCTGATAGTTACACCCCAGATACATGCGGCAGTCCTAAATAGTTACACCCCAGATACAGTGCGGCCATCCTGATAGTTTACACCCCAAAGATACAGTGCGCCGTCCTGATAGTTACACCCCAGATACATGCGGCAGCCTGATATTTTACACCCAATACAGCGCAGCAGTCCTGATAGTTACACCCAGATACAGGCGGGCCCAGTCCTGATAGTTACACCCCAGATACGCGCAGTCCTATAGTTACACCCAGATAAGTGCGGGTCCTGATAGTTAACACCCCAGATACAGTGCGCAGCCCTGATAGTTACACCCCAGATACAGTCGGCCGTCCCTGATAGTTACCCAGATACAGGCACAGTCCTGATATATACACCCCAGATACAGTGCGGCAGTCCTGATAGTTACACCCCAGATACAAACCGGCCGTCCTGATAGTTACACCCCAAATACAGCACAGCAGTCCTGATAGTTACACCCAGATACAGTGCGGTCAGTCCTGATATTACACCCAATACAGTGCGGCAAGTCCTGATAGTTACACCCCAGATACATGCGGCCGTCTGATAGTTACACCCCAATACAGCGCGGCAGTCCTGAAGTTACACCCAGATACAGTGCGGCAGTCCTGATAGTTACACCCCCAGAACAGTCAGCAGTCCTTGATAGTTACACCCCAGATACAGTGGGCCGTCCTGATATTACACCCGATACAGTGCGGCATTCTGATAGTTACACCCAGAAAACAGTGCGGCCGCCCTGATAGTTACACCCCAGATACAGCGCGGCCGTCCTATAGTTACACCCCAGATATAAGTGCCTCCGATAGTTACATCCAGATACGGCAGCGTCCTGATAGTTACACCCCAATACAGCGCCGCCCTTTATAGTTACACCCCAGATACAGTGCGGCCGTCCTGATAGTTACACCCCAGATACAGTGGGGCCGTCCTGATAGTTACTCCCCAGATACTGTTCGGCCGTCCTGATAGTTACATCCCAGAACAGTGGGGCCCGTCCTGATAGTTTACACCCCAGATTACAGGCGCTCCTGATAGTTACCCCCAATCCAGGCATCGTCTGATAGTTACACCCCAAATAGCATCCTGATGTTAACCCAAACAGTGCGCCGTCTGATAGTTAATCCAGATACGTGCGCAGTCCTGTAGTTACACCTCATATACAGTGCGGCTCTGTAGTTACCCTCATTACAGTGGGCGTCCTGATGTTACACCCCAATCAGGGCAGGTCTGAGTTTAAACCCTTTTTCGGGAAAGCGGCCCTATTTTTTCCCCCCCAATACGTGCCCCCCCGCCCTGATAGTTACCCCCCAATACATGGGCCCTTTGATAGTTCCCCCCCAAACACAGGCGGCCCGCCCTGAATTTTACACCCCCAAACAGGGGGGGCCGTCCGATATTACACCCCAACCAGGGCCGCCCGTAGTTAAAACCCCTTTCCCGGGGCAGCCCCCTGAAGTTAACCCCAAACAGGGCGGCGTCCTGATGTTACCCCCCAATCGGGGGCAGTCCTATTTTTCCCCAAATTACAGTGCGGATTCCTGATATTTTACACCCATTACAGTGCGGCCTCCCTGATAGTTCCCCCCCCAATACGGGGCCAGTCCTGATAGTTACCCCCATTGGGGCGCAGTCCTATAGTTACACCCCGATACATCGGCCGCCTGAAGTTACACCCCAATACAGTGCGGCATTTGATATTACACCCCAAAAACGGGGGGCCGTCGATAGTTACATCCCAATCCCCGCGCCCCTGATATTTTACACCCCATACCGGGCCAGTCGTATTTACCCCCCAAATACAGTCGGGTCCTGAATTTACACCCCAATACTGGGGGCAGCCCCGATATTTTTCCCCTCATATACGTGGGGGGGCCTCCATAGAACCCCCCAATACATGGGGCCGCCGATGTTACCCCCCAAAATCAGTGGGGGCCGTCCGATGTTACCCCCAATACAGTGCGGCCGTCCTGAAGTTTACACCCAATACGTGGGCCGTCCTGATTTTTACATCCCCAATGTGCGGCGTCCTGATGTAACCCAGAACATGCGGCCGCCCCTGATTTTTACACCCCAGATACATGCCCTTTCCTGTGTTACACCCCAGTACAGTGCGGCAGTCCGATGTTACACCCAAAACGTGCGGCGTTATAGTTCACCCCAAAACAGGGGGGCCGTCCTGATGTTACACCCCAGATACAGGGACCCCCCCCCCTATTTACACCCAGATACAGGCGGCCCCTTATTCACCCAGATACATGGGGCCGCCCTGAAGTTACACCCCAATACAGTGCGGCCGTCCTGATAGTTACACCCAATCAGTGCGGCCGCCTAAAATCCCCCCCAGAACAGCGGCGCCCCTGAATTTTAACCCCAATAATGGGCCGCCTGTATTACACCCCAAACGGCCCCTTTCCTGATGTTAACCCAAACGTGCGGCCCCCTGATATTTTACCCCCAATACAGTGCGGCCGTTGATAGTTACACCCAATACAGCGCGGCGCCCTGATAGTTACACCCAAACCAGTGCGGCCGTCCAAATTTACACCCCAATAAAACGGCCGCCCTATAGTTACACCCATTCGGGGGGGCTTCCGAAGTTACACCCCAATCGGCACACCTGATTTAACCCCAGTACAGGGGGGCCGCAATGTTACACCCCAGATACAGTGTCCCTCCTGTATTTTACACCCCAATCAGTGGGCCCGCCCCGAAAGTTACCCCCCAAAAAACAGGGCCGTCATATTACCCCCCATACCAAGGGCCGCCCAAAAGTTAACCCCAGATCACCCCGGGGCCGTCCTGTATTAACCCAATCAGGGCGGCCTTTGATTTTTTCACCCCCATAAGGGGCGGCCGTCCTGAAGTTAACCAGACCAGGCCGTTTGATAGTTAACCCCAATACAGGGCGCCGCCCTGATAGTTACATCCAGATACGGGCGCGTCCTAAAGTTAACCCCCCGTACAGGCGGCAGCCTTTGTTAACCCGATACAGGGCGGCCTGATATTAAACCCCCAATACAGGGGGGGGCCCGCCCGGATATTTACACCCAGATCAGGGCGGGCGCCCTGAAGTTACATCCCAGATACAGCGGCTTGATAGTTAACCCAATACAGGGCGCGTCCTATAGTTAACCCAAATACAGTGCGGCCGCCCTGTATTTACCCCCAATACAGTGCGGCGTCCTATAGTACACCCCAAACAGGGGGGCCG
The DNA here is from genome assembly GCA_025379985.1 of Phyllomedusa bahiana. Classification (NCBI taxonomy): domain Eukaryota; kingdom Metazoa; phylum Chordata; class Amphibia; order Anura; family Hylidae; genus Phyllomedusa; species Phyllomedusa bahiana. The sequence goes on along the minus strand of JAODAL010008357.1, from coordinate 71,411 downwards.
TCCGTGTTAACCCAGATACAGTGGCCGTCCTGTGTTACACCCAATACATGCGCTTCCTGATAGTTACACCCCAGATACAGGGGGCCGCCTGAATTACACCCGAAACAGTGCACCTCCGAATTTTCCACCCCAGATCATGCGGCCGTCCTATAGTTACCCCCCCAGATCCCATGCGGCGTCCTGAAGTTAACCCCCAATACGTGCGGCCGCCTGATATTTTAATCCAGATACGGGGCGCAGCCCTGATGAAAAACCCCCCAGATAAATGGGCCGCCCTGAATTTTACCCCCGAAACACGGGGAGTCCCTGAAGTTACCCCCATACCGGGCGCTTCCATATTTACCCCCAGATACACCCGCCGTCCTGTATTTTACACCCCAATACAGTGCCCCGGGTCCTGAAAGTTTAAAAAACCCAAAAAATGGGGCCGCCCTGTTTTTACACCTTGCCAGGCCGTCCAAAATTTAACCCCAGATACAGGGGGGGCCGTCCGATAGTTACACCCCAGTTTTCAGTGCCCCCGCCCCTGTTTTCCCCCCTTTACAGTGCGGCCCGTCCTGAAGTTCACCAGTACATCGGCCGTCCTTATTTAAAACCCAATACATGCCCCGTCCGAAGTTACACCCCAAAACAGTGCGGCCTTCCGATAGTTACACCCAATACACGCCGGGGTTGATAGTTACACCCAAACAGGGGGCCCGTCTGATTTTAACACCCAAAACAGGGCGCCGTCCTGATTTTTTAACCCAAAAGGGCCGCCCCCTGATGTTACCCCCCAGATACATGCCCCGTCCCATATTTAAACCCCCCAGATAAGGGCAGCGTCCTGATAGTTAACCCCAAAACATGGGCCGTCCGAAGTTCCCCCCAATACAGGCGGCCGTCCTATAGTTACACCCAGGTAAGCCGCGCCTTATTTACACCCCAGATACAGGGGGCCGGCCCCTTAGTTAACCCCAATACGGGGGCCCGTCCTGAATTACTCCAAACATGGGCCGTCCGGGGGAAAGTTTATACCCCCAGATACAGCGCCCCGTCCTTAGAAACCCCAGTACAGGCGCATCCTGTTTAGTTACACCCAGATACAGGGGGCCATCCTGTAGTTATCCCAAAATAAGGGCAGCCCCTTTTTAACACCCAATACAGTGGGCCGCCCTAAAATAACCCCCCGAACAGTGCGGGTCCGATTTTTTACACCCCAATACAGCGCGGGCCCGCCTGATAGTTACACCCGATCGGGGCCGTCCTTTTTGTTCACCCCAGATACATTTCGCACCCTATAGTTACCCCCAGATACGGGGGCCTCCGAAGTTACCCCCAGAACAGGGGGCGTCCTTAGTTACACCCCAGAAAGGGGCCGTCCTAAGTTACCCCCAGAAACAGTGCAGCCTCCTGATAGTTACCCCCCAGAACACGGGCCTTATAGTTACACCCCAGAACAGTGCGGCCGCCCCTGAATAGGGTTTTCCCCCCCCGTACGGGCGCGTCCTATGTTCCCCCAGATACAACGGCCGTTGATATTACACCGATACATTGCAGCCGTCCTGATAGTTACCCCCCAGATACAAGCGGCCCGCCCTGATATTACAACCCCCCTTTTTTAACCAGGCGCTCTGATATTAAACCCCAACCCGGGCCGTCCTGAAGTTACACCCAAATCCGGGGCACGTCCATAGTTAACCCAGATACAGGCAGCAGTTGAATTTACCCCAGAACAGTGCGCCCTGATATTTACACCCCAGATAAAATGGGGCCCCCCTAATTTTTTACCCCCAAACGCACGGCCCCTGATATTAAACCCCAAATCCAGGGAGCATCCTGGTTACACCCCATACCCGGGGCAGCGTCCTGATAGTTAAACCCCAGATACAGCCCGGCCTTCCGATAGTTACACCCCAAGTACATTGCGGGTTTGAAGTTACCCCAATACGTGCGGCCGCCCTAAGTTACACCAATTCATCGGCCGTCCGATTTTTTACACCCAAAACATTGGGCCCGTCCGAAATTTACCCCCCAGAAACAGCAGGCCGCCCAAAAGTTAACCCCATATCCAGGGCAGCAGTCCGAAAGGTTACACCCCATACCGGGGCAGCAGTTGATGTTAACCCCAATCCCGGGGCGCCCCTGATTTTTACACCCCAGATAAGCGCGCGTCCTGTATTTTACATCCCGATACAGGCCAGTCCTGATATTAAACCCGATACAGGGCGGGCGTCCTATAGTTACACCCAGTACAGGGGGCCCGCCTGATAGTTCCACCCCAAATCCGGGGCAAGTCCGATAGTTACACCCCATATCCGGGGCCGTCCTGAAGTTACCCCCAGTACAGGGGCCCGCCTGATAGTTAACCCCAGTACGTGCGGCCGCCTGTAGTTACACCCCAATACAGGGGGCCCCGCCCGATAGTTACACCAGACCACAGGCCCCCTGATAGTTACACCCCAGATACGTGGGGCCCCGGCCTGATGTTAACCCCAATACAGTGCGGCCGTCCTGATATTACACCCAGTACAGGCGGCGCCTGAAGTTACCCCCAAGATACGTGCGGCCGTCCTGAAGTTAACCCCAAAGATACAGCGGCCCCCCCTGATATTTTACACCCCGATACATGCGGCCGCCCTGATAGTACCCCCAGATACAGGGGGGCCCGCCTATATTACATCCTATAAAACCGGCCGTCCCTGATAGTTTAACCCAGATACGGGGGCCGGGGCCTGATAGTTACCCCCCCCAGATAAAACGGCCGCCCTTTATTTTTACATCCAGTACATGGGCCCGTCCTGATAGTTACACCCCAGATCATGGGCCCGTCCGTATTACCCCCCAGATACAGGGCGGCAGCCGATAGTTTACCCCAATACAGGCCCACATCCGATATTACCCCCCAGATACAGTGCGGGCCTCCTGAATTTACACCCAGTACGTGCGCCCTGATATTTTACCCCCCAAATACGCGCGGGCCGTCCTGATATTAAACCCGATACGCCGGCCTCCGGATATTTTACCCCCAGATACAGTGCGGCCCCCTGAAGTTAACCCCAAAGAACGGCGGGCCGCCTGATATTAAACCCCAGAAACAGACCCCCGCCCTGATAGTTACACCCAATACAGTGCGCGTCCTGATGTTACCCCCCAGAACAGGGCCCCATCCTAAAGTTACACCCCGATCATGGGGCCGCCCCCTGTAGTTACACCCCAGTAAGTGGGGGCAGCCCCTGATAGTACCCCCCAGATACAGCGGCCGCCGTTTTACACCCCAATTACGGCCGGCCGTCCTGATAGTTACACCCCCAATACAGTGCCCCCGTCCGATAGTTAACCAAAGATACGGGGGCCCGCCTGATATTTCCTCCAGATCAGGGGCCCGTCCGATAGTTACACCCAGATACAGGCAGCATCCTGATGTTACCCCCAGATACAGTGGGGCCACCCTGAAATTTACACCCCAATAAAAGGGCAGCCCCTGATAGTCACCAGTACCTCGGCCGCCCCTGATAGTTACCCCCAAGATACAGGCGGCAGCCCCTGTAGTTACACCCAGATACAGGGCCATCCTGATAGTTACACCCAGATACAGGCGGCCGTCCTGATAGAAACCCCCCAATACAGGGCGCGTCCTGATAGTTAACCCAATACAGTGGGGCAGTCCGATAGTTACCCCCCAGATCCCATTTTGGGGGGCAGTCCTGATAGTAAAACCCCAGATACAGGGGGGCCTTTTTTATTTCCCCCCTTTTGCCAACCCCCTTTTTTCCCTTAAGTTAAACCCCCATAAACAGTGCCCCCGTCCAAAATATTTTACACCCCAAGATACAGGGGGGCCCGTCCTGATATTTAACACCCCAATCAGAGGGCCCGTCCGAAAGTTTACCCCTCCAGATACAGGGAAACCCATTCCTGATATTTACCCCCAAAAAATTACAGGGGGCGCCCATCCTGAAATTTACCCCCCAATAAAAAAATTAAAATTGGTTTTTAATAAATTTATTTTTTTTTTTTTTTTTTAGGGGTTTTTTGGGTTTTTTTAAAATAAGGGGAAAAATTTTTAAAAAAGTTGAAAAAGTTTAATATTAAGGGAAAAAATTTTTGATAGGTTTAAAAATTTGAGGGTGGGGGTTGGGAAAAAATTTTAGAAAAAATTTGGAAAAATTTTTGAATTAAATTTTAAATTTTTTGGGAGGGGAATTTTTAAAACCCCTTTTTAAATTTATATTCCCCCCAAAATAAGGGCCAGCCCTTATTACAAAAAAATTTAAGGGGGGGGGTTCCTTTGATATTAAAAACCTTTTAAAGGGGGTTCCTAATGTTCCCCCCAGATAAAGGGGGCCCCATATTTTTTAACCCCAGAACGGGCGTTTTTCCGATAGTTAAAACCCCAAACACCCCGCGGGCCCCTTTTATTACACCCCTGATACAGGCACCCACCCTAAATATTACCCCCCCAGAACACGCGGGGGTCCTAAAATTATTAAAACCCCGCCCCCAAAAATTCTACCTCTCACCCCCCTTGCACCGTGGGGTTTTCCCGGCACTGGGGCCCCACTCCTGTAATTTTCGGGTTTATAAATATAACAACTCAAATTTATTTTTCTTTTAATTTTGGTTTCACATTTGGCGGGCTTTAATAACAGAATAAACGGCGAAAATTCTTCTTTAACCCCAAAGAATGTGATAATTTATAACACGGGTCCCGGTACAATCCCCCGACATTCCTGCCCCGGGCCCCTTACCTAAATTTCCACAACGTACCAGGGCCGAGCGACAGTGGGTCAGAAGGTGATATCACACATAAAAGACTTAGATACACAACAGATGGTATCACAAAAATAAAAGACTTAATACAAAAACAACATTATAAATACAAAAAAAGACTTAAAAAAATTCCAAAAAAACAGATGGTTTTAACACCCATGGAAAAAAAAGACTTAAAAGATACCAACAGGGGGAAAAATTTCACAAAATAAAAACCCCTTTAGTTTTTAAAACAAAACAAAAAAGGGTTTTTAAAAAATAAACATAAAAGGGACTTTAAATACACAAACAGGGTTTTTGAAAAAACACACCAAATTAAAAGACTTAAAAAGGAATAAAAACAACAGGAACAATTTTTCACAAAAGAAAATTTAATTAAAAAAAACACAGCTCACAACGGTTTTAAAACAAAAGGATTTTAAGGAAAAATTCACACCAGCAGCCCTTATCACAAATGATGGGATTAGAAACACAGCCAAAAGACAGAAACAAAATGTGAAAGATACGTTCTCTCTGATATATCATTAGTGATAAATTCCGGGTTTATTTTTGGGCGGAAATTTTACAGTTAAGTGTTTTTTCTACGCGAAAATAACCCCACGCGGACACCAGGACGGGGGCCCCTTTTCCCTTTTTCTGTGACTTCGCTGCTGAATCACGGAGGGCGGAGGAACGTCAAGTGAATAAAAAAACAAAACAAGGAACTTGCAGAAATAATGGCGCCGGCAGCTGCAGGGACATATAATCCTGCAATTATGTCACCAATCCCTACAACCGGCAGCGCTGGGACCTACAGGATGTAATAAATGTCAGGATTCTATAGAAGGTGGAGACCCAAAAATCCACAACCAACTCCTTCACCCCAGCAGTGTCATGGAGGGCGCCCGTCTCCCATCCATCCCTCTCACCAAAAACTATGCTCCACCTTCCAAATAAACTTCCAAAAATCCCATGTATTCTAAGCAATGTTTCCTCAGTAACTTCAGGATCTGGTGGACGAAGACTTGGACAACTGGGCACGGTGGGCCTGGGGCTGCCACTGAGGGAGGGAAGTAGAGAAAGAAAGGCAGGAAGTAAGAGGCATGTCCACTAGCTGTAGGGTGAGCCCCAAGAACCAACTCCACTGGTGACCCCAAGAATCAACTGTACTGGTGGCCCCAAGTAACAACTGCACTGGTGGGGACCAAGAATCAACTCCACTGGTGGCCCAAAGAATCAACTCCACTGGTGGCCCAAGAATCATCTCCACTGGTGGCCCCAAGAATCAACTCCACTGGTGGCCCCAAGAAGCAACTCCACTGGTGGAGCCACAAGAAACATCTCCAAAGGAGGGCCCAAGAACCATCACCACTGGTGACCCCAAGAATCAACTCCACTGGTGGGGCCCAAGAATCACCTCCATTGGTGGCCCAACGAATCATCTCCACTGGTGGACACCAGGAATTATCTCCACTGGTGGCCTCAAGAATCAGCTCCACTGGTGGTCCCTAGAAATCAACTCCACTGGTGGCCCCAAGAACCAGCTCCACTGGTGGGCCCCAAAGAACCAACTCCACTAGTGGCCCCAAGAATCATCTCTACTGGTGGCCCCAGGAATCATCTCCACTGGTGGCCCCAAGAACAAATTCCACTGGTGGCCCAAGATTAATCTTCACTGGTGGCCCCAAGAATCAACTCCACTGGTGGGTCCCAAGAATCATCTCCACTGGTGGCCCCAAGAATCAACTCCACTGGTGGCCCCAAGAATCACCTCCACTGGTGGCCCCAAGAATCAACTCCACTGGTGGGCCCCAAGAATCATCTCCACTGGTGGCCCCAAGAATCATCTCCACTGGTGGCCCCAAGAATCAACTCCACAGGTGGCCTCATGAATCAGCTCCACTGGTGGCCCCAAGAATCAACTCCACTGGTGGCCCCACGAATCACCTCCACTGGTGGACCCCAAGAATCAACTCCAATGGTGGGTCCCAAGAATCATCTCCACTGTTGGCCCCAAGAATCAACTCCACTGGTGGCCCCAAGAATCCGCTCTACTGATGGCCACAAGAATCACCTCCACTGGTGGCCCCAAGAATCACCTTCACTGGTGGCCCCAAGAATCAACTCCACTGGTGGCCCCAAGAATCATCTCCACTGGTGGCCCCAAGAATCATCTCCAATGGGGGTCCCAAGAATCATTCCACTGGTGGTCCAAGAATCATCTCCCCTGGTGGCCCCAAGAATCATCTCAACTGGTGGGTCCAAGAATCATCTCCACTGGTGGCCCCAAGAATCATCTCCACTGGTGGCCCCAAGAATCATCCCCACTGGTGGGTCCCAAGAATCATCCCCACTGGTGGTCCCAAGAATCATCTCCACTGGTGGCCCCAAGAATCATCTCCACTGGTGGGTCCAAGAATCATCTCCACTGGTGGTCCCAAGAATCATCTCCCCTGGTGGCCCGAAGAATCATCTCCACTGGTGGCCCCAAGAATCAAATCCACTGGTGGTCCCAAGAATCAGCTCAACTGGTGGGCCAAAAATTCATCTCCACTGGTGGGCCCAAGAATCATCTCCACTGGTGGGCCCAAGAATCATTTCCCCTGGTGAGCCCAAGAATCATCTCCACTGGTGGCTCCAAGAATCAACTCTTTTGGTGGCCCCAAGAATCACCTCCACTGGTGGGCCCCAAGAATCATCTCCACTGGTGGCTCCAAGAAACAACTCTCCTAGTCAGGGCCTAGTTCACCATTAAGCAGAACTTATAAAGAGGAGGTGATGGCCTCAAAGGTCTCTTAGGCTTCGTCCACGCGTATTCGGACTTTGTCTAAAACTGAGGCTAAACCATCCCCATAAACAGAACATATGCGCTGCAGTTCATACAACACGTATTTTCGGCGCGCGGTTTGTCGCTGTAAAAGAACCTGTTCAATCATTGGTCGGAAAACACGTGAATATTTTCTATCGGTGTCAGCTAAAAACCTTGTGTAAAATGCGGCCCCAACATTTTTACGGGGGGCTTAACCTGGACGGGACTCGTTTCTGGTTGTAAAAAAACACCGACCCGAAATCCACCTGCAATAAAATGTGAAACACTCGCTGGGAACGGCGGCCGCCCCATAGATGACCAGGAACCAATTCCATGCAGAAGGTTGTCTCCTCCCGTTCTGTGTCTACAGCTTCTATGCACGGCTATGGGTCTCCATGGTAACAGACCACAAACAAGCTCTGTGTAGTCGGATCCCGCAGTCCGGCGCTCCTCTCTCTCTGCTGTGGATTATCCAGAGGGAGGACATGATCAGCTCCTGCACCTCTCTTCCTTATAATCACACCTGATGATGGGGGTGGTGGTCCTGGAGGTTGGGTGTGGTCATTCTCACAATTCACCTGGAAAGCAAACAGTTAAACGCTGCCAAGGTTTCCGCCGCAGCAGAGGTTTAACCCTGTCCTGTCTGGGCTGCAGAGCGTCGGTCCTGACAGTGCAGCAGGGGAAGTGCAGAAACCGTGCAATTACCACCAAGAGGTCAATCGCTTAGATAGCAATCCCCACAGCTCGGAGAAGACGTCGCCTCAGTAGCAGCTTTAGCAAATGTGGTCAGCAATTGTTCTGCATAGACCCTGAGGTCAGTCAGCTGCCGGGCAAATCGATTACAGCTCATAACAGCTAGTTAGAACTCATAGCAACCAGAGCACCTAGCAACAAGAGCTTATACCAACCGATCAGAGCCCATAAGAACCAATCAGAGCCCATAGCAACCAGAGTGCCTAGCAACAAGAGCCCAAAGCAACCGATCAGAGCCCATAGCAACCAATCATGGCCCATAGCAACCAGAGCGCCTAGCAACAAGAGCTCAAAGCAACCAATCAGAGCCCATAGCAACCAATCAGAGCTCACAGCCACCAATCAGAGCCCATAGCAACCAATCAGAGCCCATAGCGACCAATAAGAGCCCATAGCAACCAATCACAGCTCATAGCAACCAATCAGAGCTCAGCTTCAATTTCTTCAGAGCAGTGTTAGAAAATGAACAGCGAGCTAGCTGATTTTGCTATGGGCTTACATGATGGTTGCTGTGAGCTCTGATTGGTTGCTATAGTGGCTCTTGATTGGCTATTAATTTTGGGGTCTGATTCGGTTCTATGGGCTCTGATTGCGTTGCTAATGAGCTCTGATATGGTGCCGATGGCAGCGCATTGGTTGACTATGGCTCTGATATGGTTACAACATGAGCTCTGGATGGCTGCTATAGGCTACTGTATTGGTCCATAGAAGCTCTAAAGATTGGTCGCATATGGGCTCTGATTGGGGTGCCATGGGCTCTGATTGGATTGTTATGAGCTCCTGATTGGTGCCTATGGCATTGCAATTGGTGCATATCAGCTCTTGATTGGTCGCTTGGGCTCTGATTGGTTGTTATGAGCTCTGATTGGTCGCTATGGGCTCTGATTGGTTGTTATGGGCTCTGATTGGTTGCTATGAGCTCTGATTGGTTGCTGTCGGCTTTGATTGGTCACTATGAGTTCTGATTGGTTGCTATGAGCCTCTAATTTGGTTGCTATGGGCTCTGATTGGTGGCTATGGGCTCTGATTGGTTACTATGGGCTCTGATAGGTCGCTGTGGGCTCTAATTGGTTGCTATGTGCTCTGATTGGTCGCTATGGGCTCTAATTGGTTGCTATGGGCTGTGATTGGTGGCTATGGGCTCTGATTGGTTGCTATGGGCTCTGATTGGTCGCTATGAGCTCTGATTGGTTGCTGTCTGCTTTGATTGGTCGCTATGAGCTGTGATTGGTTGCTATGGGCTCTGATTGGTTGCTATGGGCTCTGATTGGTCGCTATGGGCTCTAATTGGTTGCTATGGGCTGTGATTGGTGGCTATGGGCTCTGATTGGTTACTATGGGCTCTGATTGGTCGCTGTGGGCTCTGATTGGTGGCTATGGGCTCTGATTGGTTGCTATGGGCTCTTATTGGTTACTATGGGCTCTGATTGGTTGCTATGGGCTCTAATTAGTTGTTATGGGCTCTGATTGGTTGTTATGGGGTCTGATTGGTTCTTTTGGACTCTAATTGGTCGCTATGGGCTCTAGTTGCTATGGGCTCTGATTGGTCGCTATGGGCTCTGATTGGTCGCTATGGGCTCTGATTGGTTGCTATGGGCTCTGATTGGTTACTATGGGCTCTGATTGGTTGCTATGGGCTCTGATTGGTTACTATGGGCTCTGATTGGTTGCTATGGGCTGTGATTGGTTACTATGGGCTCTGATTGGTGGCGATGGGCTCGGGTTGCTATGGGCTCTGATTGGTTACTATGGGCTCTGATTGGTTGCTATGGGCTCTGATTGGTTACTATGGGCTCTGATTGGTTGCTATGGGCTCTGATTGGTTACTATGGGCTCTGATTGGTTGCTATTGGCTCTGATTGGTTACTATGGGCTCTGATTGGTTGCTATGGGCTGTGATTGGTTACTATGGGCTCTGATTGGTTACTATGGGCGCTGATTGGTTGTTATGGGGTCTGATTGGTTTCTTTGGGCTCTGACTGGTTGCTGTGGGGTCTTTGACGCGTAATCGTGGGGAAAAATATCGTGTGCATTTTCGCTTCTTAAAAAGTGTCCACAAAGTTGACACATGAAACGGGCCTGGCCACCATCCCTGGTACAGGAGGCGCAGCGCCTGTGGTCATCATTGGTCGGCGGCCACCATCCCTGGTACAGGAGGCGCAGCGCCTGTGGTCATCATTGGTCGGCGGCCACCATCCCTGGTACAGGAGGCGCAGCGCCTGTGGTCATCATTGGTCGGCGGCCACCATCCCTGGTACAGGAGGCGCAGCGCCTGTGGTCATCATTGGTCGGCGGCCACCATCCCTGGTACAGGAGGCGCAGCGCCTGTGGTCATCATTGGTCGGCGGCCACCATCCCGGGTAAAGGAGGGCGCGCCTGTGGTACATTGGTCGGCGGCCCCAACCCCCGGTACAGGAGGCGCGGCTGTGGTATATTGGTCGGCGCCACCCCCCTGGTACAGGAGGGAGGCCTGGGTATCTTTTGGTCGGCGGCCACCACCCCTGGTCGGAGGGAAGCGCCTGTGGTATCTTGGTGGGCGGCCCATCCCTGGTCAGGGGCGCGGCTGTGGTCATTTTTGGGTGGGGGCCCACCTCCCGGTACGGAGGGCGGGCCCTGTGGTCATCATTGGTCGGCCCCCACATCCTGGTACAGGAGGGCAGCGTCTGTGGTCATCATTGGTGGCCGCCACCACCCCTGGTAAGGAGGAGCAGCCCCTTTTGTGGTCATCTTTGGTTCGGGGGGCCACCACCCCTGGTACAGGAGGCGCAGCGTGTGGTCTTTTCATTGGTCGGGGCCCCCCCCCTGGTACAGGAGGGCAGGCCTGTGGTCTTTGGTCGGCGGCCACCATCCTGGTACAGGAGGCGCAGCGCCTGGTGGTCATCTTTGGGTTTCGCTGGCCTATCCTGGGTACGGAGGCGCAGCGCTCTGTGGTCATCTATTGGTTCTAGGGCCACATCCTGGTTACAGGAGACGCTGAGGCCTGTTGGGTCATCATTGGTCGGCGGCCACCATCCTGGTACAGGAGGCGCAGCGCCTGTGGTCATCATTGGTCGGCGGCCACCACCCTGGTACAGGAGGGCAGCGCCTGTGGTCTATCATTGGTCGGCGGCCACCATCCCTGGAAACAGGAGGCGCAGGCCTGTGGTCTCATTGGTCGGCTGGCCACCATCCTGGTACAGGAGGCGCGCTGCCTGTGGTCATCATTGGTCGCGGCCACCATCCCTGGTACAGGAGGAGCACGCGCTTGGTCATCATTGGTCGGCGGCCACCATCCCTGGTACAGGAGGCGCAGCGCCTGTGGTCATCATTGGTCGGCGGCCACCATCCCTGGTACAGGAGGCGCAGCGCCTGTGGTCATCATTGGTCGGCGGCCACCATCCCTGGTACAGGAGGCGCAGCGCCTGTGGTCATCATTGGTCGGCGGCCACCATCCCTGGTACAGGAGGCGCAGCGCCTGTGGTCATCATTGGTCAGCGGCCACCATCCCTGGTACAGGAGGAGCAGCGCCTGTGGTCATCATTGGTCGGCGGCCACCATCCCTGGTACAGGAGGCGCAGCGTCTGTGGTCATCATTGGTCGGCCGCCACCATCCCTGGTAAAGGAGGAGCAGCGCCTGTGGTCATCATTGGTCGGCGGCCACCATCCCTGGTACAGGAGGCGCAGCGCCTGTGGTCATCATTGGTCGGCGGCCACCATCCCTGGTACAGGAGGCGCAGCGCCTGTGGTCATCATTGGTCGGCGGCCACCATCCCTGGTACAGGAGGCGCAGCGTCTGTGGTCATCATTGGTCGGCCGCCACCATCACTGGTCCAGGAGGCTCAGCTTCTGTGGTCATCATTGGTCGGCCGCCACCATCCCTGGTACAGGAGGAGCAGCGCCTGTGGTCATCATTGGTCGGCGGCCACCATCCCTGGTACAGGAGGCGCAGCGCCTGTGGTCATCATTGGTCGGCGGCCACCATCCCTGGTACAGGAGGAGCAGCGCCTGTGGTCATCATTGGTCGGCGGCCACCATCCCTGGTACAGGAGGCGCAGCGCCTGTGGTCATCATTGGTCGGCGGCCACCATCCCTGGTACAGGAGGCGCAGCGCCTGTGGTCATCATTGGTCAGCGGCCACCATCCCTGGTACAGGAGACGCAGCGCCTGTGGTCATCATTGGTCGGCGGCCACCATCCCTGGTACAGGAGGCGCAGCGCCTGTGGTCATCATTGGTCGGCGGCCACCATCCCTGGTACAGGAGGCGCAGCGCCTGTGGTCATCATTGGTCGGCGCCCACCATCCCTGGTACAGGAGGCGCAGCGCCTGTGGTCATCATTGGTCGGCGGCCAGCTTCCCTGGTACAGGAGGTGCAGCGTCTGTGGTCATCATTGGTCGGCGGCCACCATCCCTGGTACAGGAGGCGCAGCGTCTGTGGTCATCATTGGTCGGCGACCACCCAGCGCCTGTGGTCATCATTGGTCAGCGGCCACCATCCCTGGTACAGGAGGCGCAGCGCCTGCGGTCATCATTGGTCAGTGGCCGCCCCGGCCGCCGCCGCCGTTCTCCCCGTTGATTGGCCGCTCGTTGTCGCTGTCGGTCCGGACCTTTCCTGGTGACTCTCTGGCTCCCGCCCCCGTCCTTTATATATATAAGTCAGCCTTGGACGGACGCCACAGAACTCGCCGCCTCCTGTCAGAGGATGAGATGAGGTGAGTAATACCTGGAGGCGCTGCTGCCGGGTGTGTTATAAGCCGCTGTCTGACGACTGAAGACGACTGATGACCCCTGACCTGCTGTGGCCATAGCTGAATCCACCGCTGCTCCCCGGAGACCATGTCTGAGGCCAGGACCATCGCCGTCACCTACCTGCGTCCCACCTACGACGTGTGTGTGGTCGGGGTAGACACCCCCATCGACATCTACAGGTAAGTGCAGCCTCGCCTTCTCCTCCTTCCTTTTCAGCTATAATCCCGGCTTTTGGAGGGTTAACACCCCCCCCGGGTCATGGAGACCTCCCCGATCCGGCGTCAGGTTACCGGGGCTGTGACTGTTTGGTCGCCGCTGATTAATGGGAAGAAACAGCGGAAGTCGGAGAAGTTGTAAAAGAGGCAAATCTGCGACTTGTTCTATGTTTTATACAAAGTCATCACCCAATCAGGATTATATAGACGGGATGCAACTGTCACAAACCCTCAGCTGTGAGGAGTGTTAGGTTACAAGGAGACTTTCAGCTTCTGGATGTAAATAAGAATGTTCCTGTTCACTGACAGCAAGTGGAGATCTTGATCACTGAGGAAATGGTAGAAAAACTTTTGAGTATAGAAACTGTAAAACCGTTTGCTTAAATACTCTGCACTTATCCATCCAAAGCCTATGGACTCAGTTGAGGGGTCCTACCCCATAGAGGCATCAGCGGAGGGGGGAACTTTTCTGTAGGTGTTATCCAGACAGGTGACGGGGAGGGGGAGATAAGCCGGAGCTCCGACCTTCACCCCCCCCGAGGATGTGATCACCGCGGGGTGAGACAATGTCGGCTGCAAGCACAAAATGAGTAGTCAAGGGGTCGGTGGTTCTGAGGGACCCCGGGCGATGACATCACTGACAGACTCTCCAGGGTCCTTCTCCGCACCCCACTATGTACACGGTTCAATAAGGGGTCTGTCGCGCCCTTACACCACTCACTAATCTATTGCCAGGTCCTTTACGAGCTGCTAGGGCTGTACACAGGACTCTAACCCACAGAGCTGACAATCTAAAGGACGGTAACAATCCTCTACAACACAATGATTATTTCTTTGAGAGCGCCCTTGGTGCCAGAGCGCTGTACATTCGAGTTGCATACATAACATAGGTCAAACAAGTACAAAGGTGACAAATTAATAACAACTGGTGCAGAAGGAGAGAGCTCCCTGCCCTTGAGGGCTTACACAATACAAATGATGCTCCACAGATTTGGGTCAGGGCCAAATCTGTCCCGGATTTCAGTGATTTGAGTTGTCCAGAATTGAATTTGGGAAAAAAAGCAAAGAAAAAAAACAATTTACCTTAACCCTAAACCAACCCCAGGGAGCATTTGGGCAACATCTGGGGAGCCCAAGGGTTATGGTACAGTGGGGTTAATCAGACCTGGCCAGGATGTTCTCCAGTTTTTCATAGTTGTTCTTCAGATGTTCTCCAGTTGTTTCCCAGCTGCTCCTTAGATGTTCCCCAGTTGTTCCTCAGATGTTCCCCAGTTATTCTCCAGTTGTTCCCCAGTTATTCTTCAGTTGTTCCCCAGTTGTTCTACAGATGTTCTCCTGTTGTTTCCCAGTTGAACTTAAGATTTTCTCCAGATGTTCCCCATTTGTTCCTCAATTGTTCTTCAGATGTTCCCCAGATGTTCCCCAGTTATTTTACAGATGTTCCCCAGTTATTCTTCAGATGTTCTTCAGTTTTTCCCCAGTTGTTCTTCAGATGTTCTCCAGTTTTTCACAGTTGTTCTCCAGATGGTCCCCATTTGTTCCTCATTTGTTCTTCAGATGTTCCCCAGATGTTCCCCAGTTGTTCTTCAGATATTCCCCAGTTATTCTTCAGATGTTCTTCAGTTTTTCCCCAGTTGTTCTTCAGATGTTCTCCAGTTTTTCACAGTTGTTCTTCAGATGTTCTCCAGTTGTTCCCAAGCTGCTCCTTAGATGTTCCCCAGTTGTTCCTCAGATGTTCCCGTTATTCTCCAGTTGTTCCCCAGTTATTCTTCAGTTGTGCCCCAGTTGTTCTTCAGATGTTCTCCTGTTGTTCTTCAGATGTCCCCCAGTTGTTCTTCAGATGTTCCCTAGTTGTTTTTCAGATGCCCTTCAGTTGTTTCTCAGCTGTTCTTCAGTTGTCCCTCAGATATTCCCCCATTTTTCTTCAGTTGTTCTCTAGTTGTTCCCCAGTTGTTCTCCAGATGTTCCCCAGTTGTTCCTCAGATGTTCCCCAGTTGTTACTCATTTGTTTCCCAGTTGTTCTCTAGTTGTTCCCCAGTTGTTCCTCAGATGATCACCAGTTGCTCTTCAGATTTTCCCCAGTTGTTCTCTAGTTGTTCCCCAGTTGCTTTTCAGATGTTCCCCAGTTGTTCCCCATTTGTTCTTTAGATATTCTCCAGTTGTTCTCCAATTGTTCCTCAGATGTTCCCCAGTTGTTCTTCAGATATTCCCCAGTTGCTTTATAGATGTTCCCTAGTTGTTCTTCAGATATTCCCCAGTTGCTTTACAGATGTTCCCTAGTTGTTCTTCAGTTGCTCCCCAGTGTATCCTCAGTTGTTCTTCAT
The DNA here is from genome assembly GCA_025379985.1 of Phyllomedusa bahiana. Classification (NCBI taxonomy): domain Eukaryota; kingdom Metazoa; phylum Chordata; class Amphibia; order Anura; family Hylidae; genus Phyllomedusa; species Phyllomedusa bahiana. The sequence goes on along the minus strand of JAODAL010008357.1, from coordinate 55,854 downwards.
TTGTTCCCCAGTTGTTCTTCAGATGTTCCTCAGTTGTTCCCCAGATGTTCCTCAGTTGTTCTTCAGTTGTTCCCTAGTTGTTCTTCAGATGTTCCCCAGTTATTCCTCAGATGTTCCCCAGTTGTTCTTCAGATGTTTCCCAGTTGTTCCTCAGACGTTCCCCAGTTATTCTTCTGAGGTTCCCCAGTTGTTCTCCAGATGTTCCCCAGTTTCTTTTCAGATTTTCCCCAGTTGTTCTTCAGATGTTTCCCAGTTGTTCCTCAGACGTTCCCCAGTTATTCTTCAGAGGTTCCCCAGTTGTTCTTCAGTTGTTCCCCAGTTGTTCTCCAGATGTTCCCAGTTATTCTTCAGATGTTCCCCAGTTGTTCTCCAGATGTTCCCCAGTTATTCTTCAGATGTTCCCCAGTTGTTCCCCAGATGTTCCCCAGTTATTCTTCAGATGTTCCCCAGTTGTTCTTCAGATGTCCCCCATTTGTTCTTCAGATATTCCCCTTTTGTTCCCCGGTTATTCTTCAGATGTTCCCCAGTTGTTCCCCAGATGTTCCCCAGTTATTCTTCAGATGTTCCCCAGTTGTTCCTCAGAGGTGCCCCAGTTGTTCCACAGATGTTCCCCAGTTATTCTTCAGATATTCCCCAGTTGTTCCTCAGATTTTCCCCAGTTGTTCCCCAGATGTTCCCCAGAGGACTGCTGGTGTTCCTATATAATTTGGAGGCTGCAGGTTCTTTCTAGTGACATGAATGCAGAATTTTTCTCCCATAACTTTAAAGGGATTCTGGTTTTGGACGCCCCGAACCCATAATTTGTGATGATTTCAGCCGAGCTGCTCTTGAACCAAACAGGAAATATTTAACATTATCCATGTGTCAGCTACAAGGTGCAGGGAGGGTGGGAGGCTTCGCTTCTGCCGTTAATTGGTTATTTCTAGGAAGTGGTTTGAAGATTCGCGGTTTGGTCGGTCGGATTCGTGGTTTGTTCGGTCGGATTCGCGGTTTGGCCGGTCGGATTCGCGGTTTGGTCGGTCGGATTCGCGGTTTGGTCGGTCGGATTCGCGGTTTGGTCGGTCGGATTCGCGGTTTGGTCGGTCGGATTCGCGGTTTGTTCGGTCAGATACAAGGTTTGTTAGGTAGGATTCGCGGTGTGTTCGGGCGGATTCGCGGTTTGTTCGGTCTGATTCGCGGTGTGTTCGGTCGGAGTCTCGGTTTGTTCGGTCTGATTTGCGGTTTGGTCGGTCGGATTCGCGGTTTGGTCGGTCGGATTCGCGGTTTGGTCGGTCAGATTCTCGGTTTGTTCGGTCGGATTCGCGGGTAGGTCGGTCGGATTCGCGGTTTGGTCGGTCGGATTCGCGGTTTGTTCGGTCGGATTCGCGGTTTGGTCGGTCGATTCGCGGTTTGGTCGGTCAGATTCGCGGTTTGGTCGGTCGGATTCGGGGTTTGGTCGGTCAGATTCGCGGTTTGGACGGTCGGAATCGCGTTTTGGTCGGTCAGATTCGCGGTTTGGACGGTCGGATTCGCGGTTTGTTCGGTCGGATTCGCGGTTTGTTCGGTCAGAGTCGCGGTTTGGTCGGTCAGATTCGCGGTTGGGTCGGGCGGATTCGCGGTTTGGTCGGTCGGATTCGCGGTTTGTTCGGTCGGATTCGCGGTTTGGTCGGTCGGATTCGCGGTTTGGTCGGTCGGATTCGCGGTTTGGTCGGTCGGATTCGCGGTTTGGTCGGTCGGATTCGCGGTTTGGTCGGTCGGATTCGCGGTTTTGTCGGTCGGATTCGCGGTTTGTTCGGTCGGATTCGCGGTTTGTCGGTCGGATTCGCGGTTTGGTCGGTCGGATTCGCGGTTTGGTCGGTTGGATTCGCGGTTTGTTCGGTCGGATTTGCGGTTTGGTCGGTCGGATTCGCGGTTTGGTCGGTCGGATTCGCGATTTTGTCGGTCGGATTCGCGGTTTGGTTCGGTCGGATTCGCGGTTTGGTCGGTCGGATTCGCGGTTTGGTCGTCGATTCGCGGTTTGGTCGGTTGGATTCGCGGTTTGGTCGGTCGGATTCGCGGTTTGGTCCGGTCGGATTCGCGGTTTGGTTCGGTCGGATTCGCGGTTTGGTCGGTCGGATTCGCGGTTTGGTCGGTCTGCTTCCCGTTTTGTGCGGGCGGTTTCGCGTTTTGGGCGGTCGGATTCGCTGCTTGCTCGGTCAGATTCGCTCTTTTGTCGGTCGGATTCGCTGTTTGGCCGGTCCGATTCGCGGTTTGGTCGGTCGGATTCGCGGTTTGGTCGGTCGGATTCGCGGTTTGGTCGGTCAGATTCGCGGATTGGTCGGTCGGATTCGCGGATTGTAAGGACGGATTCGCGGATTGGAAGGTCGGATTCGCGGTTTGGGGTCGGTCGGATTCGTCGGCGATTCGGTTTGGTCGGTCGGATTCGCGGTTTGGTTCGGTCGGATTGCGGTTTGGTCGGTCGGATTCGCGGTTTGGTCGGTCGGATTCGCGGTTTGTCGGTCGGATTCGCGGTTTGGTCGGTCGATTCGCGCTTTGGTCGGTCGGATTCGCGGTTTGGTCGGTCGGATTCGCGATTTTGTCGGTCGGATTCGCGGTTTGGTCGGTCGGATTCGCGGTTTGGTCGGTCGGATTCGCGGTTTTGTCGGTCGGATTGCTCGGGCTTCGTGGATCTCAGGGATGGTCAGATATATCTCTCAGTTTCTGGAAAGCGTCACTCTTGTATTTCGAGGGATGAACCCTTCACCCTGGTGTGACTGACACGGCCGGTGACTCAGACCCAGGGAAGACAATGGCCGGATTCTGGGGGATTTACTGTGAGGTGTGAGATAGGAAGATTGATGTCTCGTAACGGGCGGAGAGGTGGGGTCCGATTGTGAGGACAATGAGGACTCACTGCAAGGCAGCAAGATGGCGGGGGTCTCCTACTGCACCCCAGATACATGGCAGCAGCGGGGGCCTGTGGTGGCGGGGGGCTGCCGGTCAGTGGTGTAGCTAGGGGGGGCTTTGGGGGCCCCAGAGGCAGAGGGCGCACCACCAGCCCCACTCACACCGCTCCATCAGGGAGGGCGAGCGCCAAACCTCAAGCTATCCCACTACGATCAGCACAGGGCGGCGCGGCCACCTCCGGACGCTGCGGCCTCTCACCGCTCACGAGTCTTTGAAGATTTGTCGCACACGATGAGTCAGGGAGCAGCGATTATAAGATTAGTGTAATAACCCTGACTTTAATCATGACACATGTAACCACGGCTCCTGTGTCCCCAGAGCGGATACACCCCGGGCGGAACGAGAGATGGACTGAAGAGAAGCATCTCCTGAATCACTCTGTGCTGCTGGGAGCTCCTGTCACAATATAACAAGACTTTTATCCCCTCAGAAGATCAGCACATTCCTCTGCTGAAATACTCTGTGCTCCATATTCAGCAGCTAGCAATGGATACCATGTCACTAGCCCAACTGATACCAAGTCTCCTGTATATATGGACAGTGCACAGTATCACTTCTCCTGTATAAATGGATACTGCACAGTATCACCTCTCCTGTATATATGGGCAGAGCACAGTATCACCTCTCCTGTATATATGGACAGTGCACAGTACCACGTCTCCTGTATATATAGACAGTGCACAGTATCACATCTCCTGTATATATAAACACTGCACATTATCACTTCAGTATATATGGACAGTGCACAGTATCACGTCTCCTGTATATATGGACAGTGCACAGTATCACGTCTCCTGTATATATGGACAGTGCACAGTAACACGTCTCCTGTATATATCGACAGTGCACAGTATCACTTCTCCTGTATATATAGACAGTGCACAGTACCTCCTCTCCTGTATATTTGGACAGTGCACAGTACCTCCTCTCCTGTATATATGGACAGTGCACAGTATAACCTCTCCTGTATATATGGACAGTGCACAGTATAACCTCTCCTGTATATATGGACAGTGCACAGTATAACCTTTCCTGTATATATGGACAGTGCACAGTACCTCCTCTCCTGTATATATGGACAGTGCACAGTATAACCTCTCCTGTATATATGGACAGTGCACAGTATCACATCTCCTGTATATATAGACAGTGCACAGTATCACGTCTCCTGTATATATAAACACTGCACATTATCACTTCAGTATATATGGACAGTGCACAGTATCACGTCTCCTGTATATATAGACAGTGCACAGTATCACTTCTCCTGTATATATGGACAGTGCACGGTATCACGTCTCCTGAATATATAGACAGTGCACAGTACCACGTCTCCTGTATATATGGACAGTGCACAGTATCACATCTCCTGTATATATAGACAGTGCAAAGTATCACGTCTCCTGTATATATAGACAGTGCACAGTATCACGTCTCCTGAATATATAGACAGTGCACAGTACCACGTCTCCGGTATATATCGACAGTGCACAGTACCAGGTCTCCTGTATATATGGACAGTGCACAGTACCACGTCTCCTGTATATATGGACAGTGCACAGTACCATGTCTCCTGTATATATGGACAGTGCACATTATCACTTCTGTATATATGGACAGTGCACAGTACCACGTCTCCTGTATATATGTACAGTGCACAGTATCACTTCTCCTGTATATATGGACAGTGCACAGTATCACGTCTCCTGTATATATGGACAGTGCACAGTATCACTTCTGTATATATGGACAGTGCACAGTACCACTTCTCCTGTATATATGGACAGTGCACAGTACCACGTCTCCTGTATATATGGACAGTGCACAGTATCACTTCTCCTGTATATTTGGACAATGCACAGTATCACTTCTCCTGTATAGATAAACACTGCACAGTATCACGTCTCCTGTATATATGGACAGTGCACAGTATCACTTCTCCTGTATAGATAAACACTGCACAGTATCACGTCTCCTGTATATATGGACCGTGCACAGTATCACTTCTCCTGTAGATAAACACTGCACAGTATCACGTCTCCTGTATATATGGACAGTGCACAGTATCACTTCTCCTGTATAGATAAACACTGCACAGTATCACGTCTCCTGTATATATGGACCGTGCACAGTATAACTTCTCCTGTAAATATAAACACTGCACAGTACCACTTCTCCTGTATATATAAACACTGCACAGTACCACTTCTTTGCTCTGGATGTACTGGGTGCACAGTAGCCCCCTGTGCATGGGCTGATGCCCGGTTGTGGAGGTCACCCCCCACACTCAATCGCTTGGCGCCATAATAAGAGGCAGGGACTGGAGGACAAGTCAGAGGCGCAGGAAGTGGAGGAATGAAGCAGGAGCTTGTGTTCATGTCTCAGCCTGATCCGCAGGTGTCAGCAAAGTGGACTGAGAGGAGCGAACAGGGCGTGATGGGGGCTCAGCCAAAAGACAACACCTGCCCCCAGGACCATAGAGTTACTGGAGCATAGACACCATAGACACATGAAAAAATCTACGGGGGAGTGTCAGCCGCTGTATCTAATCCTATCCTGTGTGATACTGTCTGCTGAACTGTGTATCTAATCCTACCCTGTGTGATACCGTCTGCTGAGCCGTGTATCTAATCCTACCCTGTGTGATACCGTCTGCTGAGCTGTGTATCTAATCCTATCCTGTGTGATACTGTCTGCTGAACTGTGTATCTAATCCTACCCTGTGTGATACTGTCTGCTGAGCTGTGTATCTAATCCTACCCTGTGTGATACCGTCTGCTGAGCTGTGTATCTAATCCTATCCTGTGTGATACTGTCTGCTGAACTGTGTATCTAATCCTACCCTGTGTGATACCGCCTGCTGAGCTGTGTATCTAAGCCATCTACATAGCTGTGTGGCGGTGGCGCTGTTTCTCAGTTTCTGTCGTATATAAAAAAAAAAAAAAAAAAAAAAAAAAAAAAAAAAAAAAAAAAAAAAAAAAAAAAAAAAAAAAAAACCCTACCCTTTATCCCGTCTGTGGGGTTTTTAAATTCCTTTGGTCCGCTCGGGTTTTAAATCTTTTTGGGAAAAATTTCTACCTGTTTTAAAATCTTGGGGGTTGTCTGTGTTTTTTTCCCCCTCCCCCTTGTGTTACCTCTGGGGGTACAACCCAAAATGGTGGGCGGGGGCGGTTGTTCTGTTTCTGCCTTAAAGCAGATAATTGTGTTGTTGCCGCTGATTATCCGGAGCTGATCTGTGAGGGCGCCGCTTATCTCGCACTGATCGCTCCTTCCTAGAGCCGGTCCTCAGCTCCAGGGCTGCAGATGTTGCTGCACATGACTGTATAGACTCAGAGCCATCGTCAGTGATCATTAAGAGGAGCAATTACACTGCACAATTATCAGGGGTTAAACGTCTGCACAATCAGTCGTGGATTTCCCACCATAACCCAGCACCCCCAACACTGCACACCATAACCCAACACTGCACATCATAACCCACCACTCACCACACCATAACCCAACACTGCACACCATAACCCAACACTGCACACCATAACCCACCACCTCCAACACTGCACACCATAACCCACCACCTCCAACACTGCACACCATAACCCACCACCTCCAACACTGCACACCATAACCCAACACTGCACACCATAACCCACCACCCCCAACACTGCACACCATAACCCACCACCTCCAACACTGCACACCATAACCCACCACCTCCAACACTGCACACCATAACCCACCACCTCCAACACTGCACACCATAACCCATCCCCCCAACACTGCACACCATAACCCACCACCTCCAACACTGCACACCATAACCCACCACCTCCAACACTGCACACCATAACCCACCACCTCCAACACTGCACACCATAACCCACCACCTCCAACACTGCACACCATAACCCAACACTGCACACCATAACCCACCCCCCAACACTGCACACCATAACCCACCACCTCCAACACTGCACACCATAACCCACCACCTCCAACACTGCACACCATAACCCACCACCTCCAACACTGCACACCATAACCCATCCCCCCAACACTGCACACCATAACCCACCACCTCCAACACTGCACACCATAACCCACCACCTCCAACACTGCACACCATAACCCACCACCTCCAACACTGCACACCATAACCCAGCACCCCCAACACTGCACACCATAACCCACCAACCCCAACACTGCACACCAAACCCCCCCAACACTGCACACCATAACCCACCACCTCCAACACTGCGCACCATAACCCACCACCTCCAACACTGCACACCATAACCCACCACTCACAACACTACACACCATAACCCAACACTGCACACCATAACCCACCCCCCAACACTGCACACCATAACCCACCACCCACAACACTACACACCATAACCCAACACTGCACACCATAACCCACCACCTCCAACACTGCACACCATAACCCAGCACCCCAACACTGCACACCATAACCCAGCACCCCCAACACTACACACCATAACCCAGCACCCCCAACACTGCACACCATAACCCAACACTGCACACCATAACCCACCACCCCAACACTGCACACCATAACCCAGCACCCCCAAAACTGCACACCATAACCCAACACTGCACATCATAACCCATCACCCCAACACTGCACACCATAACCCAGCACCCCCAACACTGCACACCATAACCCAACACTGCACACCATAACCCAGCACCCCCAACACTGCACACCATAACCCAACACTACACACCATAACCCAGCACCCCCAACACTGCACACCATAACCCAACACTGCACACCATAACCCAACACTGCACACCATAACCCACCACCCCAACACTGCACACCATAACTCGCCCCCCCAACACTGCACACCATAACCCACCCCCCAACACTGCACACCATAACCCACCACCCACAACACTACACACCATAACCCAACACTGTACACCATAACCCACCACCTCCAACACTGCACACCATAACCCAGCACCCCAACACTGCACACCATAACCCAGCACCCCCAACACTGCACACCATAACCCAACACTGCACACCATAACCCAGCACCCCAACACTGCACACCATAACCCAGCACCCCCAACACTGCACACCATAACCCAACACTGCACACCATAATCCACCACCCCAACACTGCACACCATAACCCAGCACCCCAAACACTGCACACCATAACCCAACACTGCACACCATAACCCACCACCCCCAACACTGCACACCATAACCCACCACCTCCAACACTGCACACCATAGCACACCACCTCCAACACTGCACACCATAACCCACCCCCAAAACACTGCACACCATAACCCACCACCCCCAACACTGCACACCAAACCCCCCCAACACTGCACACCATAACCCACCACCTCCAACACTGCACACCATAACCCACCACCTCCAACACTGCACACCATAACCCACCACTCACAACACTACACACCATAACCCAACACTGCACACCATAACCCACCCCCAACACTGCACACCATAACCCACCACCCACAACACTACACACCATAACCCAACACTGCACACCATAACCCACCACCTCCAACACTGCACACCATAACCCAGCAACCCCAACACTACACACCATAACCCACCACCCCAACACTGTACACCATAACCCAGCACCCCCAACACTGCACACCATAACCCAACACTGCACACCATAACCCACCACCCCAACACTGCACACCATAACCCAGCACCCCCTAAACTGCACACCATAACCCAACACTGCAGATCATAACCCATCACACCAACACTGCACACCATAACCCAGCACCCCCAACACTGCACACCATAACCCAACACTGCACACCATAACCCAGCACCCCCAACACTGCACACCATAACCCAACACTACACACCGTAACCCAGCACCCCCAACACTGCACACCATAACCCAACACTGCACATCATAACCCATCACCCCAACATTGCACACCATAACCCAGCACCCCCAACACTGCACACCATAACCCAACACTGCACACACCATAACCCAGCACCCCCAACACTGCACACCATAACCCAACACTGCACACCATAACCCAACACTACACACCATAACCCAGCACCCCCAACACTGCACACCATAACCCAACACTGCACACCATAACCCAGCACCCCCAACACTGCACACCATAACCCAACACTGCACACCATAACCCAACACTGCACACCATAACCCACCACCCCAACACTGCACACCATAACCCACCACGTCCAACACTGCACACCATAACCCAACACCCCCAACACTGCACACCATAACCCACCACCCCCAACACTACACACCATAACCCAACACTGCACACCATAACCCACCACCTCCAACACTGCACACCATAACCCACCACCCCAACACTGCACACCATAACCCAGCACCCCCAACACTGCACACCATAACCCAACACTGCACACCATAACCCAACACTGCACACAATGACCCAGCACCCCCAACACTACACACCATAACCCAACACTGCACACCATAACCCACCACCCCAACACTGCACACCATAACCCAGCACCCCCAACACTGCACACCATAACCCAACACTGCACACCATAACCCACCACCCCAACACTGCACACCATAACCCAACACCCCCAACACTGCACACCATAACCCAACACTGCACACCATAACCCAGCACCCTCAACACTGCACACCATAACCCAACACTGCACACCATAACACTGCACACCATAACCCAACACTGCACACCATAACCCAACACTGCACACCATAACCCAGCACCCCCAACACTGCACACCATAACCAACCACCACCAACACTGCACACCAAACCCCCCCCCAACACTGCACACCATAACCCAGCACCCCAACACTGCACACCATAATGCAACACTGCACACCATAACCCCAACACTGCACACCATAACCCAACCACCCCAACACTGCACACCATAAGCAGCTAAAATATCTCTTCTTCTCTTTTGAATTTACTCATCACTATTTTGCTTCCAAGGTCGATCCCCAGAAGAGCCGATTCATTCGACGTCCGAGGAACAAGCTCCCTGGATGTCATCATTGTTTATAACCCCAAAACTGTGACCAGACCCCAGAAGGGAGAAAAGTGGCCATTAAATAACGACATCAAGGTTGTGGTGTCCCCTACAAAGGCCAGCACTCAATTGAATGACAGCAAGGTGACCCCAAATATTACATCATGTAATGTTCCCTGTAGAGCCCAGGGGTTAATTTCTCTTCATTGATGACCAGTAACAACCATCAATCACCTGCAGGTTAAAGTTTCCTATTATGGATCCCGAGGCAAAGAACCCCTGGGCAGCTCCATGTTGTACCTGACGAATGTTGGTGAGTGCGGGGTATAGTCACTCTAAATGTTGATAGGGTCTGGCGACCATGATCGGTGTTGGGGTGGGGTCACTATAGACGATATTGGGGTATAGCAGCTATGGAGAAACTTGGGTTAGGGTCATATGGAGGAGGTTGGGTTGGGGTCATATGGAGGAGGTTGGGTTGGGGTCATATGGAGGAGGTTGGGAAGTGGGACCCATTGGATGATTAGGGTCTGGTCACTATGATGGATGTTGAGTTGAGTTCACTATGGAGGATGTTGGGTTGGGCTCTCTATGGAGGATGCTGGGGTCTGGTTACTTTGGAAGATATTAGGATGAGGTCACTATGGATGATGTTGGGTTGGGCTCACTATGGAGACTGTTGGGTTGGACTCTCTATGGAGGATGTTGGGGTCTGGTTACTTTGGAGGATATTAGGATGCGGTCACTATGGAGGATGTTGGATTGGGGTCATTATGGAGGATGTTGGGTTGGACTCTCTATGGAGGTAGTTTGGGTCTGGTTACTTTGGTGGATATTAGGATGAGGTCACTATGGAGGATGTTGGGTTGGGGTCATTATGGAGGATGTTGGGGTTTGGTTCCTATGGATGATGTTAGAGTGGAATCACGATGAACGATATTGGGGTGGGGGTCACTATAGATGATTTTGGGGTCTGGTCACTATGGAAGATATTGGTGTGGGGTCACTATGGATGATTACGGGGTCTGGATACTATGGAGGATATTAGGGTGGGGTCACTATGGAGAATATTGTAGTGAGGTCACTAAGGGTGATGTTGGGGTCTGGTCACTATGGAGAATGTTGGGTTTGGGTCACTATGGAGGATGTTGGGGTGTGGACACTATGAAGAATGTTCGGTTGGGTCAATATGGAGGATGGTGAGGTTCGGTCAGCATGGAGGAGTTGGGTTGGAGTCTGGTAACTATGGAGGATGTTGGGGAATGGTCACTATGGAGAATGTAGGGTTGGGGTCACTATGGATGATGTTAGGGTCTGGTCACTATGGAGGATGTTGGGGTATGGTCACTATGAAGAATGTTGGGTTGGGGTCCCTATGGAGGATGTTGGGGTGAGGACAAGGACCCCTAGGAAGATGCTATGACTTACCTCCCTAATATGATTTGTGTTCTCAGCTATCTCTCTGGATGTGGACATCTTCCGCACTGGGTCTGTGTTACGTGGGGTCAGAGGGAAGGTACTGGGCGCCTATGTTCCTCATATTCACAGGTTTGATGCTGTTCGATGTCTCATCATCTTCTCTCATCATTCTGTAGGACACATGGTCTTGGGGACGCTGTGGGAAGGGTGCCATCCTGCTGGTGAACTGTGACCGTGACCGAAACAGTTCCGGAGTTGCCGACAGTCAAGACACTGGGCCCCCTAATGCTGCAGGTACTGATCACGCTCACCATTCCCGTATTCAGAGATGATATCAGGGTGGGGTCACTACGGAAGATATTGGGGTTTGGCCACTATGGATGATGTTGGGTTGGTGTCACTATGGAGGATGTTGGGTTGGAGTCATTATGGAGGATGTTGGGTTGGGATCACTATGGAGGATGTTGGGTTGGGGTCACAATGGAGGATGTTGGGTTGGGGTCATTATGGAGGATGTTAGGGTCTGATCACTATGGAGGATGTTGGGTGGGGGTCACTATGGAGGATGTTAGGGTCTGGTCAGTATGGAGGATGTTGGGTTGGGGTCAATATGGAGGATGTTAGGATCTGGTAACTATGGAGGTTATTGGGTTGGGGTCACTATGGATGATTTTAGGGTCTGGTCAGTATGGAGGATGTTGGGTTGGGGTCAGTATGGAGGATGTTAGGATCTGGTCAATATGGAGGTTGTTGGGTTGTCGTCACTTTGGAGGATGTCAGGTTGGGGTCACTTTGGAGGACGTTGGGTTCGGCTCATTATGGAGGACTTTGGGTTGAGGTCACTTTGGAGGACGTTGGGTTGGGGTCACTATGGAGGACGTCGGGTTGGAGGTCACTCTGGATGTTCTTAGGGTCTGGTCATTATAGAGGATGTTGGATTGGAGTCACTATAGATGATCTTAGGGTATGGTCATTTTGGAGGATGTTGGGTTGGGGTCACTATCGATGATGTTAGGGTAGGGTCAATATGGAGGATGTTGGGTTGGGGTCAGTCTGGAGTATGTTAGGATCTGGTTACTATGGAGTATGTTAGGATCTGGTCACTATGGAGGTTGTTGGGTTGGGGTCACTTTGGAGGATGTCAGGTTGGGGTCACTTTGGAGGATGTTGGGTTCAGCTCATTATGGAGGACTTTGGGTTGAGGTCACTTTGGAGGACGTTGGGTTGGGGTCACTATGGAGGACGTTGGTTTGGGGTCACTTTGGAGGATGTTGGGTTCTGCTCATTATGGAGGACTTTGGGTTGGGGTAACTTTGGAGAACGTCGGGTTGGAGGTCACTATGGATGTTCTTAGGGTCTGGTCATTATGGAAGATGTTGGGTTGGGGTCACTATGGATGATCTTAGGGTATGGTCATTATGGAGGATGTTGGGTTGAGGTCCCTATGGGGGATGTATTCACAGATGGCTTCTAGGTGGGATCTCATGCGTGTCGTTTCTCCCACAGATGTGAAGGACATGTCCCCCATGGTCTTGACTGCCGAGGGCCCTGACGAGATCTTTGATGACTACAAAGTGATCCTGAAGATCTCATCCTCTGATGCCAATAGGCTGAGAGTCTATCAAAAGAAAAGTACGAAGGGCAGAATACCCCTGACCAGTCCCAAGGGTCTATGCGGACGCCTCCGCCCCTTCATCCTGGGTGCTTTTCTCCCTGGTGGTAGTTGATTTTTTGGGGTCTTTCTTGTAGGGTATGAATATGCCCAGGTTTTGGGGAAGCAAATGCTCTCCTACGAGGTCAAGAGAGGCAACCTGGATGAGATCACTTTCTATGTGGAGGGGCTTGAGTTCCCCGACATTGACTTCCCTGGACTGGTTTACATAGACCTCATATTTCAGAAGGACAGTGATAAGGTAAGTGATGGAGAGAGGAGCAGTAACATGAGGACCTGGTGTTGTCCTATGGTCAGAGTGAGGCCCAGGGTGTGAATGGAGCTTCTTATTAGAGGCCGAGTACAGGAAAGGCGGATCCCGGCTATGGAACCCCCTACATTCTTCAGGACACAGTCTAGCCTTGTTTTCATTTACCGTCAGCTTTAAGTGAATGCAGCTGTGGAGCACTGCAGCATTTGAATAAAGCTTTGCGTAATATCACCAACAATCACCATACTGTGCTCAACAAAAGTACAACCATACAATATGCTATAACAATACCGCCACACAATGGCCAATAATAGTGTCTATTAAAACAAACCCCTATACAACGCCTCATGATAGTACCACCATATATTGGTTGTCCAACAAAAATACAACCACACACTGGCGAATATACTACTGCCCCATAAGACTATCTCCACACATGGCCCAATAAATGCTACCACTATAGTGTATCCTAGAACAGACTAGTAATGTAACCTTACCCAATAACCTGATAATACTACCACCATATAGTGCCCAATAGAAAAATTACTGTACAGTACAATGGCCAATAAGCCTGATAATAATAAGCCAATAAGCCTGATAATACTACTACCATATAGTGCCCAATAAGAATACGCCAATGCCTAATAATAATACTACCATATAGTGCCTAATAAGAATACCCCAATGCCTGATAATACTACTACCATATAGTGCCCAATAAGAATACCCCAATGCCTAATAATATTACTACCATATAGTGCCCAATAAGAATACACCAAAACCGAATAATATTAAGCCCAAATATAGAGCAATAAGAAAAATACACACTGCCCAATAATACTCCCACCATATAGTGCCCAATAGAAATATTACTGTACAATGGCCAATAATCCTGATAATAATAAGCCTGATAATACTACTACCATATAGTGCCCAATAGAAATATTACCATACAATGGCCAATAAGCCTGATAATACTTCTAAAATTTATAGTGCCCAATAAGAATACCCCAATGCCTAATAATATTACTACCATATAGTGCCCAATAAGAATACCCCAATGACTGATAATACTACTACCATATAGTGCCCAATAAGAATACCCCAATGCCTAATAATATTACTACCATATAGTGCCCAATAAGAATACTACACAATTCCCAATAATACTACTACCATATAGTGCCCAATAAGAATACTACACAATGCCCATAATATACATATTACTAATATATAAATGTGCAACCTAATAATGAATACACACACAATGCCTGATAATAATACAACCATATAGTGCCCAATAAGAATACCCCAATGCCTAATAATATTACTACCATATAGTGCCCAATAAGAATATCCCAACGCCTGATAATACTACTACCATATAGTGTCCTATAAGAATACCACACAATGCCTGATAATACTACCACCATATAGTCCCCAATAAGAATACTACACAATGCCCAATAATACTACTACTACCATATAGTGCCCAATAAGAATACTACACAATGCCCAATAATACTACTACTACCATATAGTGTGCCCAATAAGAATTTACACAATATGCCCAATAAATCAACTTAATAACTACCATATAGTGCCCATAAGAATACCACACAATGCCTAATAATACTATTACTACCATAATATGCCCAATAAGAATACTACACAATGCCCAATAATACTACTACTACCATATAGTGCCCAATAAGAATATCCCAATGCCATAATCTACTACCATTATAGTACTATCCTAATAATATAACTACTACCAATGCACCAATTAATACTACTACTACCATATACTGCCACATAAGAATACCACACAATGCCTAATAATACTATTACTACCATATACTGCACAATAAGAATACCCACATGCCTGATAATACTACTACCATATAGTGCCCAATAAGAATATCCCAATGCCTGATAATGCTACTACCATATAGTGTCCTATAAGAATACTACACAATGTCCAATAATACTACTACCATATAGTGCCCAGGAATGTTGTGTTAGGAAAGGGATTGTATTCCAGTCGGCCCCTTCCTGCAATACATAAGTCATACGAGTATTAGCCTATAGGCTGCGCGCATTACTAGGCGGTCATGTATCATCCATAGGGCGGTGAGGTCCAATAGTCCAGAACACTTGAAGGGTGGTTGATTGGCAGCTGTCGGTCGGGTATCACCTCCCTGGTGCTGCGGCGCCCCCTCGGGTCAGGATGTCTGATTTATCGTCCTTGCTCTGGAGTATTCACCACTTTGTGCGTCTTTGCCCCTCTCAGATCTTCACGGAGCAGGTGGTCTTCAGGGTGGCTCCATGGATCATGACCCCAAACACTCAAAAGGCTCTGGAGGTTTACGTCTGCAAGTAAGTGCCGCCCCCGCGGAGTGACGAGCCCACAACATGAGCAGTGGGGTCACTGACACACTGAAACGCCACCACCCAGGAGTCAGCATCCCTACGGTCTGAGGCACAGAGCTCGCCCTGGTCCTGGTAGTTTGTTACAATGTATCAGTCCAGGTTATTAATGTTACAGGGGATTGGATACAATTGTAACAAACCTTCAGCTGTGAGAAGTGTTAGGTCAGGATACCGCAGGGCAGCATGGGGCGTCACTATACCCCCTGGCGCTGCTCTAGGTGGTGCCCGCTCTGGGGATTTATATTGAGGTCGCGCCCTTCACAAACCGGATCTGAAGAATACATTATGAGAAGGCAGGAGGGAGCAGCAGTCAACTGGGTGGAGCCATTAATGTGATCACCGCCCACAGGGACCTGAATGTGGGGAGGGGTCCATAAACTGGGACCAATGCCAAATACTAAAGCAGCCCCACCCCAACAGAGTAGAAGGTGGCACCCCGCCAACATTGGGAGCGATGGTAACCTCTAGATAGACACTGATACATTGTGACAAACCCAGGATCTAGAGACTCTGGATGGAAACAACAATGTTATCATTCACTGACAGCAAGCAGAGCTCACAACAGGATATGATGACTGCATTTTCCATTATCTATAATGGGGCTGTAGTTACATTGGGTCATCCACATGCCCTGGGGGTGGAGGGTGGGCGCGCCTGCTGTGATTGGCTGCAGCTGGCCCCGCCCACTTCATGACTTTTTCTTCTTTTTCCAGTGTAAAAACCAACAATGAGTTTGTAAAACTGTTATCGGACTTTGTGGACAAAGCGCGTTGTCACCTGACCAGGGTGCTGCACAGTGAGAACCGGGGCGACCAGTGGATACAGGTGCCTTATACAGCGGGCTGAGGAGCTTACAATCTACTAATGCAGTCACAGGAACATTTCATGATGGGGGCTCTAGTGCTGCATTATGGGAGACTGTATCACATAGAGGGGTCTGAATTCATTTAGGGGACTGGTCTGGGGTCTAAATTCATTTAGGGTCTGGTCTGGGGTCTGAATTCATTTAGGGGACTGGTCTGGGGTCTGAATTAATTAAGGGGACTGGCCTGGGGTCTGAATTTATTAAGGGGTCTGGTCTGGGGTCTGAATTCATTAAGGGGTCTGGTCTGGGGTCTGAATTCATTAAGGGGACTGGCCTGGGGTCTGAATTCATTTAGGGGGATGGTCTGGGGCCTGAATTCATTTAGGGGCCGGTCTGGGGTCTGAATTCATTAAGAGGTCTGGTCTGGGGTCTGAATTCTTTAGGGGTCTGGTCTGGGGTCTGAATTCATTTAAGGGTCTGGAGTCTGAATCCTTTAGTGGTCGGGTCTGGGGTCCGAATTCATTAAAGGGTCTGGCCTGGGGTCTGAATTCATTTAGGGGACTGGTCTGGGGTCTGAATTCATTTAGGGGACTGGTCTGGGGTCTGAATTCATTTAGGGGACTGGTCTGGGGTCTGAATTCATTTAGGGGACTGGTCTGGGGTCTGAATTCTTTAAAGGGTTGGTCTGGGGTCTGAATTCATTAAAGGGTCTGGTCTGGGGTCTGAATTCATTAAGGAGTTGGTCTGGGGTCTGAATTCATTAAGGGGTCTGGTCTGGAGTATGAATTCATTAAGGAGTTGGTCTGGGGTCTGAATTCATTAAGGGGTCTGGTCTGGGGTCTGAATTATTTAAGGGGTTGGTCAGGGATCTGAATTCAGTAAGGGGTTTGGTTTGGAGTCTGAATTCATTAAGGGGTCTGGTCTGGGGTCTGAATTCATTAAGGGGTTTGGTTTGGGGTCTGAATTTATTAAGGGGTCTGGTCTGGAGTCTGAATTCATTAAGGGGTCTGGTCTGGGGTCTGAATTCAGTAAGGGGTTTGGTTTGGGGTCTGAATTTATTAAGGGGTCTGGTCTGGAGTCTGAATTCATTTATGTGTCTGGTCTGGGGTCTGAATTTATTAAGGGTCTGGTCTGGGGTCTGAATTCATTAAGGAGTTGGTCTGGGGTCTGAATTCATTAAGGGTCTGGTCTGGAGTCTGAATTCATTAAGGGTCTGGTCTGGAGTCTGAATTCATTAAGGGACTGGTCTGGAGTCTGAATTCATTAAGGGTCTGGTCTGGAGCCTGAATTAATTTATGTGTCTGGTCTGGGGTCTGAATTATTTCATGATCTGTGGTCTGCATTCTTTAGGGGTCTGGTCTGGGGTCTGAATTAATTTAATGGTCTGGTCTGGGGTCTGAATTCATTTAAGGGTCTGGTCTGAGGTCTGAATTCATTCAAGGATCTGGCCTGAGGTCTAAATTCATTTAAGGGTCTGGGGCCTGAATTCATTAAGGGGTCTGGGGTCTGAATTCATTTAGGGGACTGGTCTGGGGTCTGAAGTCATTTAGGGGACTGGTCTGGGGTCTGAATTCATTTAGGGGACTGGTCTGGGGTCTAAATTCATTTAAGGGTCTGGTCTAGGGTCTGAATTCGTTAAGGGGTCTGGGGTCTGAATTCATTTAGGGGACTGGTCTGGGGTCTGAATTCATTTAGGGGACGGGTCTGGGGGCCGAATTCATTTAGGGGCCGGTCTGGGGTCTGAATTCATTAAGTGGTCTGGTCTGGGGTCTGAATTCTTTAGGGGTCTGGTCTGGGGTCTGAATTCATTTAAGGGTCTGGAGTCTGAATCCTTTAGTGGTCGGGTCTGTGGTCCAAATTCATTAAAGGGTCTGGTGTGGGGTCTGAATTCTTTTTGGGGACTGGTCTGGGGTCTGAATTCATTTAGGGGACTGGTCTGGGGTCTGAATTCATTTAGGGGACTGGTCTGGGGTCTGAATTCTTTAAAGGGTTGGTCTGGGGTCTGAATTCATTAAAGGGTCTGGTCTGGGGTCTGAATTCATTAAGGAGTTGGTCTGGGGTCTGAATTCATTAAGGAGTTGGTCTGGGGTCTGAATTCATTAAGGGGTCTGGTCTGGAGTATGAATTCATTAAGGGGTCTGGTCTGGGGTCTGAATTAATTAAGGAGTTGGTCTGGGATCTGAATTCAGTAAGGGGTTTGGTTTGGGGTCTGAATTTATTAAGGGGTCTGGTCTGGGGTCTGAATTCATTAAGGGGTGTGGTGTGGGGACTGAAATCATTCAGGGGTTGGGGTTCTGATTTAATTAAGGGGTCTGGTCTGGAGTCTGAATTAATTTCTGTGTCGGGTGTGGGGTCTTAATTTATTCAGGGTCTGGTCTGTAGTCTGAATTCATTAAGGGTCTGGTTTGGGGTCTGAATTCATTAAGGGTCTGGTCTGGAGTCTGAATTTATTAAGGGTCTGGTCTGGAGTCTGAATTCATTTAAGGGTCTGGTCTGGAGTCTGAATTTATTAAGGGGTCTGGTCTGTGGTCTGATTTCTTTATGGGTCTGGTTTGGAGTCTTAATCTTTAAGGGTCTGGTCTGGAGTCTGAATTCATTAAGGGTCTGGTTTGGAGCCTGAATTAATTTATGTGTCTGGTCTGAGGTCTGAATTATTTCATGATCTGTGGTCTGCCTTCTTTAGGGGTCTGGTCTGGGGTCTGAATTAATTTAAGGGTCTGGTCTGAGGTCTGAATTCATTCAAGGATCTGGTCTGAGGTCTAAATTCATTTAAGGGTCTGGTCTGGGGCCTGAATTCATTAAGGGGTCTGGGGTCTAAATTCATTTAGGGGACTGGTCTGGGGTCTGAATTCATTTAGGGGACTGGTCTGGGGTCTGAATTCATTTAGGGGACTGGTCTGGAGTCTGAATTCATTAAGGGTCTGGTTTGGAGCCTGAATTAATTTATGTGTCTGGTCTGAGGTCTGAATTATTTCATGATCTGTGGTCTGCATTCTTTAGGGGTCTGGTCTGAGGTCTGAATTAATTTAAGGGTCTGGTCTGGGGTCTGAATTCATTAAGGGGTCTGGGGTCTGAATTCATTTAGGGGACTGGTCTGGGGTCTGAATTCATTTAGGGGTCTGAATTGTTTTGCATATTTTAGCCCCGGGTTGGTTGGGTTGGGTGGGGGGCCGGACGTGCTCTGGGGAGTACACTGTGTGATGATGGGGTCCGTGTCTTGCAGGATGAGATGGAGTTCGGATACACGGAGGCTCCTCACAAGCGGTTTCCAGTCGTCCTGGATTCACCAAGAAACCGAGGACTGAAGAATTTCCCAGTCTCAGAAGTTCTGGTTCGTCCCTGATATTTCTGTCTTTGTATAAAATGAAGTATGGCCCCCACAGCAGATCCTCTCCTGAAACACTCTGTGCTGCTGGGTGCTCGGCTCACTCCAAGCTTTATAGTATTGATGCTTCCACATCGGTTGGGGATTTGGTTTAAATAGGAAATTATTTGCATTTCTCCCCAGGGACCTGACTTTGGATACGTGACCCGGGAGCCGAACGATGACAGCAGCGTGAACACACTGGATTCTTTTGGGAACCTGGAAGTCAGTCCTCCTGTTGTTGTAAATGGGAAGATGTATCCCCTGGGGAGGATACTGATCGGAGACGGTTTGTCCGAGTAAGAGAATTCTCCTAAACCCAACATGTGTGATACTGTCTGCTGAGCTGTGTATCTAATCCTATCCTGTGTGATACCGTCTGCTGAGCTGTGTATCTAATCTTATCATGTGTGATACCGTCTGCTGAGCGTGTATCTAATCCTATCCTGTGTAATAATTTCTGCTGAGCTGTATATAATCCTATCCTGTGTGATACCGTCTGCTGAGCTGTGTCTAATCCTATCCTGTGTGATACCGTCTGCTGAGCTGTGTATCTAATCCTATCCTGTGTGATACCGTCTGCTGAGCCGTGTATCTAATCCTATCCTGTGTGATACTGTCTGCTGAGCTGTGTATCTAATCCGATCCTGTGTGATTCTATCTGCTGAGCTGTATCTAATCCTATCCTGTGTGATACCATCTGCTGAGCTGTGCATCTAATCCTATCCTGTGTAATACAGTCTGCTGAGCCATGTATCTAATCCTATCCTGTGTGATACTGTCTGCTGAGCTGTGTATCTAATCCTATCCTGTGTGATACTGTCTGCTGAGCCATGTATCTAATCCTATCCTGTGTGATACTGTCTGCTGGGCTGTGTATCTAATCCTATCCTGTGTGATGCTGTCTGCTGAGTCGTGTATCTAATCCTATCCTGTGTGATGCCGTCTGCTGAGCTGTGTATCTAATCCTATCCTGTGTGATACAGTCTGCTGAGCTGTGTATCTAATCCTATCCTGTGTGATACCGTCTGCTGAGCCGTGTATCTAATCCTATCCTGTGTGATTCTGTCTGCTGAGCCGTGTATCTAATCCTATCCTGTGTGACACTGTCTGCTGAGCCCTGTATCTAATCCTAACCTGTGTGATACTGTCTGCTGAGCTGTGTATCTAATCCTATCCTGTGTGATGCTGTCTGCTGAGCCGTGTATCTAATCCTATCCTGTGTGATACTGTCTGCTGAGCCGAGTATCTAATCCTATCCTGTGTGATACCGTCTGCTGAGCTGTGTATCTAATCCTATCCTGTGTGATACTGTCTGCTGAGCTTTTGTTTCTAATCCTATCCTGTGTGATACTGTCTGCTGAGCTGTTGTATCTAATCCTATTCGGTGTGATACAGTCTGCTGAGCTGTGTATCTAATCCTATCCTGTGTGATACTGTCTGCTGAGCAGTGTATCTAATCCTATCCTGTGTGATACTGTCTGCTGAGCTGTTGTATCTAATCCTATTCTGTGTGATACAGTCTGCTGAGCTGTGTATCTAATCCTATTCTGTGTGATACCGTCTGCTGACCTGCTGTATCTAAGCCTGTGGTGCAGTGGCCCCTTTAAGCTCGGTTCTCTCGCCCCTGCAGCCGCAGCATGCACATGAATAAGGTGCTCAGAGACTTCCTCAAGGCCCAGCAGGTCCAGGCCCCCGTCCTGCTCTACTCCACTTGGCTCTACGTCGGCCATATTGATGAGTTCATGAGTTTTGTGCCAGCAGTGAATAAAAAGGTAAGAACACTGATAGGGGGCGGAGAGTGGGACCCTTTAGTGACCCCTCCCTGGACCCTCGGAGGAGGTTTGGGCCGTGTCAATGCATACATCCCAACTTTTAGAGATTGCAAAGAGGGACACATCACGCCACACCTCTACCCACTCCCAAATACATGACATCACACCAAGACACGCCTCTAACCACACCCAAACACATGACATCACACCAAGACACGCCTCTAACCACGGCAATACACATTACATCACCCCAAGACACGCCACTACACCCCCCAAACACATGACATCACACAAGACACCTCTAACCATGGTTAAACACATGACATCACACCAAGACACAGCTCTAACCATGGTAAACACATGACATCACACCAGGACATGCCTCTAACCACAGTTAGACACATGACATCACACCAAGACACGCCTCTAACCACGGTTAAACACATGACATCACACCAAGACACGCCTCTAACCACGCCCAAACACATGACATCACACCAAGACACGCCTCTAACCACCCCCAAACACATGACATACACCAAGACACGCCTCTAACCACGGTTAAACACATACATGCCAACTTTTTAGACAGCTAAAAAGGGACACATTTTCAGGATTGCATTGTGTCCAATGATGAAATATTAAAGGGGTTGTCTCATCTCATAATTGCATAGGATGCATGAATGAAATAATGCTGCTTGGCTCTGTCACTTCCTGGTCAAGCTGTCTGTAATTAGCATATGAGCACAGTGTATTCAGACTTCTCTGTTTATCAGTCTAGATTAGCTAAATTACCTTCTCTGAGGTCCAGAGAAGCTTCCGAGCTAATGTAAACAGTAGAGTAATTAGTCTTTTGTCTGAAAGATCAGATAACACACAAGCTCTCACTGCTGGCCACCCGCCCTGTGTGATGACATCACTCCCTGTTATCACATAGAACAAACAGCAGGGGGGGGAGAAGTACACAGGTCAGTCACTTGGGGAACCAGAGAGAGCACAGAAGGTGATAAAATCATTTGTAGCTCCTTAAAGGGGATTTGCCACCAGACCAAGTACTGACCTCCGTTCAGTATGAGAGCAAGATGTAAACAAATCACGCTGAGCCATGAAGCTGCAGTGGAGAGAGGGAGAGGGGAGGGGGGAGTGAGGAATCCAAGGGAGCGTCTCAAAACTTAAATAAACAGTACAACAGTGGATTCAATACAGCAAGACACAGAGCCTCAGACGGCACTGTCAGGAGAAACCTTATCTGCTAAGCAGCTTATGTAATGTAAACAAATCACAGAGCTAACAGAGACACACACAGACACACACAGCCAGAGCACAGAGCCTGCATAAGGGGATCCTGTGACATGTTCACTCAAATAATCAAACTATAACTTGTGAATTCTGTATACAAAAGAGAACATAAATTCTAAACAGCAGATTGAAAGCTTCTTCATCAGATAAAGCAGGGATCTAATAACACTACAGCTAGTTATTCTGTATACAAAAGAAAACATATTGCTACCCGGTGCCTTAAAAGACCATTCATTCTGCCTGTCATCAGATAAGAAGTGATTCACGCAAGCGCGGCCTTTCAGCTCCTGGGTCGTGACTAGGGGAAGCTTTGTGGTAACCAAGGGGGGGGTTGAGAAATGCTGTAGCTCTCAGAGTTTTCACTTTTTTTAATCACATATATTTAGAAAAGTGATTAAATACCCATTTTGGAGGATGGTGGCAAAACCCCTTTAACAAAAAAAGATGAACAGCGCAATATATTTGGAAAACGTCTTCATTTAATGTCCCCTACATTTTGAAAGCTATTCTTTGTAGTGAGACAACCCCTTTAAGTAAGTTGTTATGTAATATACAGCGAGGAAGCAATCAGATGCTTTCTACAGTAAGAGAGTCAGTTTATTGACACAAATCTATTTGCTAAATGAAAGGAGGGACATTTATACAGATAATAGAGACAGAGGGACAAAGGTTAAAAATCGGGACGGTCCCTCCAAAATAGGGACACTTGGGAGGTATGTCAATGGGTCCTGTACATTCCTAAAGGGGGACTCCATCTACATTGGAGTCAGGGCCCCATCGGAGTGGTGGCAGGACTGTGGCCCTGGTTGGAGGGGGTTTCCTCTCCGTGGCCCCCGCGCTCCCGCCGCTGTATTATCGGCTGCTGTATCTCCCCAGGGGTTTCGGCTGCTGCTGGCGAGTCCTCAGGCCTGTATCGACCTCTTCAAAAAGAAGCAGAGAGAAGGACACGGGAACGCAGTGATGTTCGAGGGTGAGTGCAGGGTACTGTCCTAGATGGGGCGGAGCTGTGACAACCTCATTTGTTATGCGTTGTGTTCTGATTGGACAATATTTGCATCTTTCAGGATTGGATAAAACAAAATATACCATCGATGAAATCTTGTCGGACAAAGTCCTGATGGACTCTTCGAAGACCTGTCAGGTAATTGAGGATTCTGGGGCCCCTCAGGAAAGGTCACACCCAGTTGTCAAGTCCCCACCCACCATCTTGTGTCTCTCTCCTGTAGAATAACATTGACCTGAACAGGAGGATTATGAAGAAGGAGCTGGGACTTTCTGAGGAGGACATCATTGACATCCCCATGCTCTACAAGTGCGACTCTGACATGGAGTCTGCAGAGTCCTTCTTCCCCAATATGGTGAGACGTTAAGGATAGATGGTCCACGCAGTATAGAGATGTGACCACCATGGGTAGATGTGCCCCCTAATGTTGTATCACCTTCACCAAGACTGCCCCCTTTAAAGGAGGACGCCCCCTCATGGCGATGATACAAGGTGTGGACACCTCCCTGCCCCAATATCCAGGGGGAGAGGCGAAGCCACCAGATCCCAGGTGTGGACACTTCCCTGCCCCAATATCGAGGGGGGAGAGGCGATGCCACCAGCTCCCAGGTGTGGACACCTCCCTGCCCCAATATCCAGGGGGAGAGGCGATGCCACCAGATCCCAGGTGTGGACACCTCCCTGCCCCAATATCCAGGGGGGAGAGGCGATGCCACCAGATCCCAGGTGTGGACACTTCCCTGCCCCAATATCCAGGGGGGAGAGGCGATGCCACCAGATCCCAGGTGTGGACACTTCCCTGCCCCAATATCCAGGGGGGAGAGGCGATGCCACCAGATCCCAGGTGTGGACTCGTCCCTGCCCCATTAACCAGGGGGAGAGGCGATGCCACCAGATCCCAGGTGTGGACTCGTCCCTGCCCCATTAACCAGGAGGGAGAGGCGATGCCACCAGATCCCAGGTGTGGACACTTCCCTGCCCCAATACCCAGGAGGGAGAGGTGATGCCACCAGATCCCAGGTGTGGACTCGTCCCTGCCCCATTAACCAGGGGGAGAGGCGATGCCACCAGATCGCAGGTGTGGACACGTCCCAGCCCCAATATCCATGAGGTAGAGGCGATGTTACCAGCTCCCAGGTGTGGACACTTCCCTGCCCCATTAACCAGGAGGTAGGGGCGATGCCACCAGATCCCAGGTGTGGACACTTCCCTGCCCCAATATCCAGGGGGGAGAGGCGATGCCACCAGATCCCAGGTGTGGACACTTCCCTGCCCCAATATCCAGGGGGAGAGGCGATGCCACCAGATCCCAGGTGTGGACACTTCCCTGCCCCAATATCCAGGGGGGAGAGGCGATGCCACCAGATCCCAGGTGTGGACTCGTCCCTGCCCCATTAACCAGGAGGGAGAGGTGATGCCACCAGATCCCAGGTGTGGTCTCGTCCCTGCCCCATTATCCAGGGGGGAGAGGCGATGCCACCAGATCCCAGGTGTGGACACGTCCCTGCCCCAATACCAGGAGGTAGAGGTGATGTACCAGATCCCAGGTGTGGACTCGTCCCTGCCCATTAACCAGGGGGAGAGGCGCTGCCACCAGTTCGCAGTTGTGGTCACCTCCCTGTCCCATATCCAGGAGGTAGAGGCGATGTTACCAGCTCCCAGGTGTGGACACTTCCCTGCCCCATTAACCAGGGGGAGAGGCGATGCCACCAGATCCCAGGGGTGGACACCTCCCTGCCCCATTAACCAGGAGGGAGAGGTGATGCCACCAGATCCCAGGTGTGGACTCCTCCCTGCCCCAATATCCAGGAGGGAGAGGTGATGCCACCAGATGCCATGTGTGGTCACTCTCCCTGCGTAGATATCAAGAGGAGGGGTGATGCCACCAGATGCCAGGTGTGGACACCTCCCTGCCCCAATATCCAGGGGGAGAGGCGATGCCACCAGATCCCAGGTGTGGACACCTCCCTGCCCCATTAACCAGGAGGGAGAGGTGATGCCACCAGATCCCAGGTGGGACTCCTCCCTGCCCAATATCAGGGGGAGAGCGATGCCACCAGATCCCAGGTGTGGTCACCTCCCTGCCCCTTAACCAGGAGGGAGAGGTGATGCCACCAGATCCCAGGTGTGGACTCCTCCCTGCCCCAAGATCCAAGAGGGAGAGGTGATGCCACCAGATGCCAGGTGTGGACACCTCCCTGCCCCAATATCCAGGGGGAGAGGCGATGCCACCAGATCCCAGGTGTGGACACCTCCCTGTCCCAATATCCAGGGGGGAGAGGCGATGCCACCAGATCCCAGGTGTGGACACGTCCCTGCCCCAATATCCAGGGGGAGAGGCGATGCCACCAGCTCCCAGGTGTTGCTCCCCTGCTGGTAGGATTTTGTGTTTGAGGCTCCTGATCCTCGTCTCCTCCTCTCTAGGTGAACATGCTCGTCCTGGGGAAGCACCTGGGGATACCGAAGCCATTTGGCCCCAAGATCTGTGGTTCCTGCTGCCTGGAGGAGAGGGTGCGCTCCTTGCTCGAGCCCCTGGGACTGCACTGCACCTTCATCGATGACTTTGCCTCGTACCATGAATACCTGGGAGAAGTGCACTGCGGCACCAACGTGGTCCGGAAGCCGTTCTCCTTCAAATGGTGGGAGTGCGTCATCTAACGCCCGAGCTTCAGCGCAAGCAGGACTCTGCATAGCGTCTCACCTAAGGGCCTGCCCCCTACACCCCTGCCCCCAGGGAGTCAATCATATCACTAATAACATCGCCTCATCTGTCCACAGGTTGTGTGCGGCGCTGCAGGTCTGCCACATTCACTTACATAGACCGGAGCTGCAATTCCCAGATGCAACCTCTGGCCAGGAGGGGCGCTAGTCCTGAAAAACGGAGCCAAACAATGACTAAGGCCTCAGCTACAGAGACCTATAGAAGTAATCACTATCTCTACACTGATCAGCCAGAACATTAAAACCCAGTACTGGGACCTGGACTCCACAAGACCTCTGTAATCCGGTGTAATCCTGTGAGGCGTGGTCCCATGTTCTGATCCCCGGGGCCCAGAGTCCTCTGAAGAGTCCTGTAGTATCAGAGCCTGTAGGTGGCCCCTCATGTTCTGGCCCCCTGGGGCCGGACTCCTCTGAAGAGTCCTGTAGTATCAGACCCTCGAGGTGGCCCCTCATGTTCTGGCCCCCTGGGGCCAGACTCCTCTGAAGAGTCCTGTAGTATCAGAGCCTGTAGGTGGCCCCTCATGTTCTGGCCCCCTGGGGCCGGACTCCTCTGAAGAGTCCTGTAGTATCAGAGCCTGTAGGTGGCCCCTCCTGTTCTGGCCCCCTGGGGCCGGACTCCTCTGAAGAGTCCTGTAGTATCAGACCCTGTAGGTGGCCCATGTTCTGGCACCCTGGGGCCGGACTCCTCTTAAGAGTGCTGTAGTATCAGACCCTGTAGGTGGCCACTCCTGTTCGGGCACTCCTCTGGGGGCACCCCCCACTCCTCCGAAGAGTCCTGTAGTATCAGAGCCTGTAGGTGGCCCCTCATGTTCTGGCACCCTGGGGCCGGACTCCTCTGAAGAGTCCTGTAGTATCAGACCATAGAGGTGGCCCCTCATGTTCTGGCCCCCTGGGGCCGGACTCCTCTGAAGAGTCCTGGAGTATCAGAGCCTGTAGGTGGCCCCTCATGTTCTGGCACCCTGGGGCCGGACTCCTCTGAAGAGTCCTGTAGTATCAGACCCTGTAGCTGGCCCTCCTGCTCTGAACCCCGGACTCCTCTAAAGTGTAGGGGGCACAGCTTCCCCCTTCCATTCACCCTCACACAGTCCAGGATTTCGGTCGCTTCAATCCCATCCAGATTAATTTTGCCAAGAGACCGCGCCCGAGCAACTGACCTCCCCCAACAACGCGTAACGCCCGGCCTCCCCTCCGCAACGTCCACGGCTCCCTGGATCTTGTCATCTTTGCACTGTAAAATGTACCCCCCCCCCCCCCTTTAAAATGCACGACTGCTGTAATTTTTATTGTATAAGAATAATTTATCAGAAAACCTTGTAAGCGACAATCACAGGACAATATAACTCCCCGACCGCTCCGCGCCGATAGGTTTAACCCCTTCCTCCAATCATATAAACCTATTGGGCACAGTGCCATCATGTGGACAAAGAGAAAACTGCGCATTCAGATCATTACCAAGGCTAAACGAGTACTCCCACCAGGGCCTGTGCTACCGGGTGACAAAAACTTACTACTCATCCACAGGCACTGGGGGCCCACCCTAGGGATAATCGGGTACAAAACTACTAACTATGCACTGAGGTGACCAAACTGGCGGCTCGGAGTAATAGTTTTGTCACCCTGTACCCCAGGCCCTGCTAGGAGTAATAGTTTTGTCACCCTGGGCTGGGAGTGACAAAACTACTAACTCCCAGCATGCACTGGGGTACAGTGACAAACATCTACGGGGCCTTCTCCAGCCAGAGGGGCCTGGGGTACAGTGTGACAAAACTATCCCCAACACTGTACCAAATTCATGGCCCACGGCAGTTACAAAACTAGTACTCCCAGCAGGCTCTGGGGTACAGGATTACACAACTACAGCTCCCAGAATGCCCTGGGGCACAGTGTTGGAAAATTCCAATTTTACCTTGCCATGTCATTTCCTCACCTTCTCGATCCGTCCTTGCTGCCAGTAAATGGAAATGTTTGCATCCCTGTCCCCAAACCCCGTAGCCCTGGTCCCGCTCCCAGGCTCGGGCCACTCTCTGCTATCAGTCAGATTCCGTTGCTACAGAGTAACGAGCCCCTGAGTTGTAGGTTTTCAGCTATTCACTGACAGCAAGCAGAGATCTTGGACAAGCCGCGTGCTAGAAGCTGCCGCGACCTGAAATCCAGTGACGCTTTGGTCAGGACGTCGCCGCATTCACCTCCATTAGCAGCGAAGAATCCCGGCAGAGAGACTCCCGCCCGTGCCACGAGGCTTCTGTACGATTCCATGTGGCCACTCCCCCTCCCATAGCTCCACCTCCAGCGACAGACAGACTCCGCCTCGTACACAAAGACGGATTTTATTATAACAATGACCTTGAGAAATATAAAACTCAAAAAAAACTGAAAAAAGGTACAACATGGACCCCGGCCCCGAGAACAGAAGATTCCAGACCAACGTGGGAAGACGGGACTGCAGAGGAGGCTGCGCCCATCACAGGGGCGGGGTCAAACAAAACTGTACAGGAAACGGTCGGACGGCGCCACACGCGACTAAGAGCGGCTGCCGTCCGCTAACAATGGAATGGTCACAAGTGTCCAGACGAGGGCGCAACCTGAGTCGCGTTATTGCCCGATGAGCGTCATCGTCTCCATGAAGCTAAACTGGGGGAGGGGGGACGTCGACTCTAGAGGAAGGGGTTTCCTTTTTTTTTTTTCTTGTTTAAACATTATTTCTAACAAAAAACCTAAAATAAGACATTTGATAACGGTGTTCTATGTACGCAGGCGGGTGGCGCGCGCCAACCACGTGTGGAAGCGAAAGGCACCAATAGTGCAGCACGGCTGTCCCGCTGCCAGTAACACTCGTATCACAAGGCACCGATTCCCGGAAACTCACAGGGGGGCGCAGGGCGCTCTCTGCTTTGCATCAGGCGGGCGCCTGAGGAGGCACCGGAGGGTGAAGCGGGTGGGGGACGTGAGACTGGAGAAGCAGCATATGGCAGACTAAGAGTGAAGGCAGTGGCGGAGTCCCCCGTGTTTGCACAGGAACATGGCCGCCCTGGGAACAGCCAATCGGTTTGTTTCCCCCCCTCCCCCCCCGAATCGCTGAGGTGGGGGGGGAAGAGGAGGGGGTGGTGGAGGAGGAATGTGTTTGATTTCCGGTCCCCGTGGGGTAGGTTCAGCTGCCTCACCCCCGTCAGTGCTGGAGCCACCTGCCACAGTGGAGGGCACTGCAGGGGTCCCTGCCGGAGGAAGAGAGGCGTGGTTGTTAGGCCGAGTCTCCTCCCAGGCCAGGAGGGGGGGGCCAAGTATCACAGGGTGCGAGGGTTGTACTCCGGGAGCTTCTTCAGCTTCTCCTTGTCCTGCTCCGTTTCATCTCTTGCTACAATCAGAGTATGGCAATAGCCCATGGCCACCTGCGGAGAGGAGAGGCGGTCAGGACGGGCGGCCAGAGGAGGGAGGGCCCAGTCAGGACGGAGGGAGCGCCGGCCCAGTCGGGACGGAGGGAGCGGGAGCCCCGGCCCAGTCAGGACGGAGGGAAGGAGGGAGCGCGAGCCCACGCCAAGAAAGGACGGAGGGAGGGAGTGAGCGCGACCCCCGGCCCAGGAAGGACGGAGGGAGCGGGAGCCCGGCCCAGTCAGGACGGAGGGAGGGAGGGAGGGAGCGGGAGCCCCGGCCCAGTCAGGACGGAGGGAGGGAGGGAGCGGGAGCCCCGGCCCAGTCAGGACGGAGGGAAGGAGGGAGCGGGAGCCCCGGCCCAGTCAGGACGGAGGGAGCGGGAGGCCCGGCCCAGTCTGGTCGGAGGTAAGGAGGGAGGGAGCGGGAGCCCCGGCCCAGTCAGGACGGAGGAAAGGTGGGAGGGAGCGGGCGGGGAGCCCCGGCCCAGTCAGGACGGAGGGAAGGAGGGAGGGAGCGGAGGGGAGCCCCGGCCCCGTCAGGGGCGGAAGAACAGGGGGGAGGGTGTATCGGGAGCCAGCTCCCGCCCATCAGTTACTCAGGACAATAGAGATGGCATGGGCCCGGCCCATCAGGCGGAGGGAAGGCGGTAGAGGCGCTAGGAGGGAGGGCCCAGTCAGGACGGAGGGAGGGGAGGGAGAGGGAGCCCCGGCCCAGTCAGGACAGAGGGAGGGAGGGAGCGGGAGAGGAGACCCGGCCCAGTCAGGACGGAGGGAGGGAGCGGGCGAGGAGACCCGGCCCAGTCAGGACGGAGGGAGGGAGCGGGAGAGGAGACCCGGCCCAGTCAGGACGGAGGGAGGGAGGAGGAGAGGGAGGACCCGGCCCAGTCAGGACGGAGGGAAGGAGGGAGGGAGCGGGAGAGGAGCCCCGGCC
Source organism: Phyllomedusa bahiana (assembly GCA_025379985.1). Taxonomy (NCBI): domain Eukaryota; kingdom Metazoa; phylum Chordata; class Amphibia; order Anura; family Hylidae; genus Phyllomedusa; species Phyllomedusa bahiana. The sequence continues at coordinate 24,826 of JAODAL010008357.1, read as the reverse complement.
CAGTCAGGACGGAGGGAAGGAGGGAGGGAGCGGGAGAGGAGCCCCGGCCCAGTCAGGGGGAGAAAGGAGGTAGGGAGCGGAGGAGCCCGGCCCAGTCAGGACGAGGGAAGGAGGGGGAGCGGGAGAGGAGCCCCGGCCCAGTCAGGAGGAGGGACGGGGAAGGAGTAGGCGGGAGCGGGAGAGGAGCCCGGCCCAGTCAGACGAAGGAGGGAGGGAGTGAGGGAGCGGGAGGGGGAGCACCGGGGGCCCAGTCAGGGGCAGAGGAAGAGTAGCGGAAGGAGGGGGAGCCCGTGAGCCCCAGTCCGGAGCGAGAGGAAGAGGAGAGGAGCGGAGACCCGGCCCAGTGCACAAAAGGAGTCTCCCCGAGGCAAAGGAGAGCGATAAGGGGCAACACCACCTGGGTTTTGAAATCAGAATGCCGTCGAGCGTCTTGACCTCCTGGGCGGTGGTGGAGGACTTGGCCTTGTTGTCTCCATAACCCTGCAGATAATATAAGGTTATAACTGAACATTAGGATCCCACCTGTAATGACACCAACGGCCAGGAACCGGCTCTCCAGCAACACCATCATTATTGGGGCCCATGTGACGATTCTATGAAGCCAAAACTAGGGGAGACCCCCAGACACCTTCCCTCCCGGCTTCATAAACCGCGTCAGGGCAGCGTCATCTCCCTACAGAGGGCGCTTCAGCAATCGCACTGCAATGGTCGCTCCAGTAACCACCAGAGCTGCGGTTACACAGCTCCCAGCATCTGCTGCCCCCTAATGGTTCAGGATAACAGGTGGAGGGGGGGCTACAGTATATAAATTTCTATTACAAGATCCACGGAAGGAGTCGGAGGCTGATCCATACAGTGAGGATAACCCCCATCAGGCGATCCAGGCGGATGTGAACAGGGCTGCAGACTCCCCACTTGCCCGCACAGGATGTGGATCGTCCTTGGAGCGGACTCCATGTCAAATCCATCACATGTGAACTTAGCCCAATAATCCTACTGTATGGGATGAGCACTACTGCTCCCATGATGCAATGTAGCAGGACACACTGCATTATGGGAGCACCGCTGTAGTTTGGGCTCGCCTGGTCACCCAGGGGCCAAGGATTCATGAAGCTGCCGGCAGAAATATGTAGACGCAGCTGGAGTAAGAAATTTTGTAAATGCAGAATAGTGAGCGCAGCTCTGGAGGTTACTGGAGCACAAGCCCCGTGGACAGGATAAGTACAGCTAAAAAAAAAAGGACAACTTTAAGGAAGTGTTACTGTGTTCTAATAGGTACAAGACCCAGAAATACCAGATGCACTCACCAGCTCTCCAAAGGTCGGCGAGGGGCCCCAGCTGATCGTGCTCTCGTCGGCGGCCACTATAATACTGCTTTTTCTGCAGAAAACAAGAGGACGGAGGATTATCAGAAAGGAGAACAGACACTTCTATTACAGACAAGAAGCAGAGGACGCTGGGAGGGGCAGCCGCCATATTGGATAAAAGTGACTGCGACGCTAAAGTAGAAACAACAACCTGAACCTAGAAACAAGGGGGCTCCGCTGCTGGACCACAGCTCAGACCAGTCACCTGGATACTAAAGCGGGTGCTACCCCTCGCTACAAGCCAAGTCCGAGAACAAGATGGCCGCACCCACGCAGGTCTCCCCACTTATTTTTATGGGCGTTCCAAGTATATAAAGCACGCCCACAGAGGTAGATGAGGAGGAGCTGCGCCAGGGCGGCCATCTTCCCGTTCTCCAATACCGGCCGGAGGGACTTTAAGTAGCAAAACCAATTTAACCCCTTAACAGCCGTCCAGTGTCTTGACAGCAGGAGGATACTGGGGCATACCGTATCTATACAGTCAGCCCTGGGGACCTGAGTAGCCCCAGAGCTGTCTGTATAGTAAGCCTGCTGTGAGGGCGCACTGTGTGTTGCCCCGTCTGCAGCCTGTGTCATACTGACAGAGTGTAATTTAATGCACAGGTTGTGCCTTTATTTACTGAGTTGCTACAAAACCACGAGTCCTACGCCCCTCCACACCCCTCCGCTGCCCTCACGGGGTCTTCTGGGTCATGTCGATTGGCTGCAGCAGTCACAACATTCACGGACATCACCCTTCAGAGCGTTCACTTCCAATCGGTGAGGTGGGGGATATACTAAGCTATCTATATACACACACAGAGCTTCACCTTCTGGCAGCCATTAAGAATAAAGTTTTGACCCCGACGACCCCTTACAGGATGAGGAGGGCGGCGCTTGTGGTCATCTTTCCATTCATTTCAATGGGAGTGCCAAAGTTGAGCGAGTGTGGTCAGGTCAGAACTCCAATGGAAATGAATGGGGAAGATGGCCGCAAGCGCCGCCCTCCTCATCCCGTAACATGCAATGCAGCGCTGAAAAGCGCCAGTGGGGGGCGCCCCTATAAGGAGAGGCACAAACATTTACCAAGACTCTACTCGTTTGGGGTGAAAGCTGGGAGACGACACCCGGTCCCCGGACTGAATGGAAACTGAACTTACATTCACCTATCGGGACTGGGGAGGGCAGACCACACCGCTATTTGGAACTCACCCGCAGGCCAAATTTCGAACCTTCCATCCGCACAAGTCTTGCACGGTTTTGGGGTACATGGTAGAATCCCGAGAGGTGTTGGTTGCTCCCCAGAAGAAGAGTCCACCTGAAAAGCAGACGTTGGTCATAACACAGCACCCGCTACAGGCAGGCGTCCCACCCTTCTCGGGTCACTCACCCATCTCGCTGACAGCAAAAGAGCAGGTGGCGCCGGCGTAGATCTGGGAGGCGCCGCGTCCTGGAAAGTCAAACAGCTTCACAAGTCGCGGGACCATCTCGTCTTTCTGCTCGGTGTGTCCCAGCCGACCGTAGCCGCCGAACCCCCAGGAGAAGACGCGTTTCTGCGAGTCCAGTGCCAGCTGCGGGCACAGACAGAATCTAGTGTCACAAACCGACGGCGGCGCGGACCGCTCTGCCCACCCGCCGCGGATGACGCCTCACCGTGTGGTTGATCCCGCAGGCGATGTCTCTCACAACCACATTGGGCACCGGAAGAATCTGCCCATCCTTTGTCTTTTCGATAAAGATGGCGATCCGGCGCGGGATGAGCTCACAGTCGTACTCGATGCGCTGCGCCCGGGCTATGTATTTGCCGTCAGAGTTGTGACCTGTCCCGGAGAAGATCTGCACATTACACATGATCTGACCCCCATCAGCAGCGCACGATGAGGAGAGTAGTCTCAAGTCGTATGCCTTACCCAGCTGTCCATACTCGGGAGATCCAAAAGAGTACAGGTTCCCTTTACAGTCCATGATCATACTGAACTCGGCCCCACACGCCACCTTGGTGATCGGCTGCCCGTTATACAGGATCTGGGAAGGGAACACACCAGGGTCATTGTGAGGAATTCACTCAAAAAATGACAAATCGTTCACCCCCTCCAACTTCAGTCAAATGGCATGCGAGAGCAAGAGGTCAATTATACCCATAATAAATGCCCTTCTATAGGAAGCTGGCTCAGCAGGGGAGATCACATCAAAAGTAGCCTCATCTCCATTAATTAGCACCAAGACATGTGCTCCCTCAAACCCCCAGCTTCAAAGACTTAAATAAACCCAGGCCAGCCGCAGCGGCCTCGATATTTCATAAAGATTTATAGGCGATCCGTTCATAATTGGTCTATGGCGGTTTCATATCTTAAAATATGGAACTTCCCGTGCACATAGCCGCCACCACTCCCACGTTCGCACAATGCAGGGAGACCGAGAAATTCAGAACTGGACTTAGGAAGCCCATAGGACAGGGGTGTCTGACATTAGGACATAGCTTAGGTCCAGCCGGTTCTGATGCTGCCACTGGTTCCGTTCTATGCCAATGCCCGGCTGAGGTATGGCCCATTTTGGTTTTTCTGTCAGAAATGGCATGGCCAGAGCGGGAGGAGTTTGTAGACCATCCCAGGGGTGTATGGGGGGAGTGTAGAGGGGCTGCCACGTGGGCTGTCCCATTACAGATATAAGCAGGAGCCCCAGTCGTTGCATTCAGGAGGGGGGGTACCTAAGAGCATTTCCAGGAGCAACCACACACACAAGCTCCCCATGTGGGCCCCAAACCAAGCCAACCACAGGTAACTGGACACATTTTACTGCCTTTATCTGTAACCATACTTGTATTTGCACCGCTGACTCTTATCTGTATATTATTATCATTTTGTATATATTTGTCTAGTGTGCCCTCCAAGGCTAATTAAATCTATAAACTTTAATCTGAGTGAATCTGTCTTGATCATCGGCCTCACACGCCTATTACTCGGTCTATAATATATAGCTACCCCAAGGCTGGTTCCTGGCCTTGTTATAAGTCGGTAACGGACCAGTCTTAGAACTAAACTAGAAACTGGTGGCAGCCTATTTGACCGGCAGATTTTTGCTTAACCAGTGTGGGTAAACAAATCTTTCTCAGCCGTTCAGGGCCGTTGGAGAGGAGTGTGTTCTCTCGTCCTCCCAGAGTCTCCTTGTGCCCGTGTGGACAGGGGTCAACGGTGAAACAGTATCTGGCTGACCTTGTGTACCCCTAGGGGGCAGCGCAATGTCACGATACACCCCAAGTCAGGCCATCGACCCTCGAGTGGGCTGGCGGGGCGGGCTTTTTCCTGACAGTCATTACAGTCACAATACGACAGACGGGAGGGAGGCCCCAGCCGACGGACACTCACCTGAGCCGGGCTGGACACGGCGTCTGTCTTATTGCCCAGGCCGAGCTGCCCCATCTTATTCTCTCCGAATGCATAGACCGATCCATTCTCTGCAGAGACAGACAACGACCCGTCATACACCCGCACCCTGCAGGGACGCACCCACCGCCCCGACACCGGCTGCCGCTCCTACCTGTCAGTGCCAGCGTGTGGTTCCTCCCGCAGGAGGCGTTCACAAACACTTCGTCCTTCAGACTCTCGATGGGCTTCGGGGCGTCCACTCTCTTGATGTCTCCGTGGCCCAGCTGGCCCTTCTCATTTCGCCCTAAAATTGTATAATTCTCATTAATGCATCTGACGCTGCGTCCGGCGGATTCATCAGGCGCCGCCATAGGAATGATGAGAGTTGTGATACCCAAACCTCAGGCGGCAAAGAATCTGGAGACTCCCTCAACTCCATCTGAAGCCTGTTTACCTGTGAGACGGAGGGGTGGTGGGAACAAGCGGCTGAGATGGGACGGATACAACGCACATGGCCCCCGCTGGCATCACTCCAACCCGCCCCTGTTCGCATTTTTAACTCTAAGGGATTGTTCACATGGCGTTTACACTCCGTGTTACAAGAGATTTTAGGATACGTCTTGGGGTCCGCTCTGTTGGTCCCCAAGACGGATCTAACAATTAGCAGTAAGATTATCACTGCTGTCTATGCCGAACACGCAGCGGCGTTCAGATGAGGGATCGCCGCTGCGTGTTTCAAAAGTGCAGCTCCGCTCAGTCAATTCTTTTCAAGACGGATCCTAAAAGCGCTTGTAACACGGAGTGGTAAACTCCATGTGAACAAGCCCTAACATTCGCCCAACGTTCTTGGTTTTTTTGTCTCAACAAGGTTTGCTAATCTGTCACAGGGCCAAGACAGAAAACGTAACCACAACTTTGGGTTAGGGCAGATATTCTGGCAATTTATGCAAAAAAAATAATTTATTCAGGTCGACCCCATTTCAAACCAGTCAAATTCAGTTTAAACTTAAAGGAGTTCACCCCATAAAAAAAAAAAAATGACTAAGATCTCCTGTGCCCCCGAGTAAAAGGAAATTTAGAAGCGGCGCATCTCTCCGATCTTCTGTCGCCACCTCTGAAGCTGCTGATTGGCTGCAGGGGTCACATGTCTCTGCTTACATCGCCGCTTGGAGCATGTAGATGAAGAGCATGTGACCGCGGCAGCGACACCGCCGCTCAGAAAACCGGAGACCGTGCTGGAAACAGAAGGTGGAGGAAGGAAGTAGAAGCTTGTTCTCGATTTCCCTGGGGGCCCGGGAGCTATTGCAATTGTTCCATATGGGGTGGAGATCCCCTTTAAGCTGGTCTTGTGCCTGAGATCTGTCAGTCACGCTGAGCTGAGGGTGTCGCCTAGCTCATCTCTAAACTATATTACTCCTGAAATGCTGAACACTCAGGAGTAAGGCCATGACCACACGGCTTATTTTGGGACGAATTTGGTCCCGTATTCCCCCCCCTCCGCAAGCCGGCGTAATTGCGGGCGAAATCTGTCCCCGCAATTACGCCGGCAATAAGCCGTGTGAACCTAGCCTAACACCGTGGGTGGGTGTGGTTGGGAGGGTTTATGGGGACAACAAGAGAGCCGGTCAGGCTCTATGCATCTTGTGGAGCAGGGGTCCCCAACCCCAGTCCTCACGCCCCAGCAACAGGTTATGTTTTCTGGCTTTCCTCAGTATTGCACAGGTGATATCATTACTGTCAGTGCATTCTATGGGAGATCCTGCAAACATGACCTGTTGGTGGGGCGTGAGGACTGGAGTTCGGGAGCCCTGTTGTGTAGCATGAATCATGCCGGCGACTGCAGTCAGCGACCCTCTGTGCAAACCTGAGCCGCGCCGTTATGCAGGTCCTGAAGGGGGTGGAGCATGACTGCTCTGGAATTCGTTGAATTTGCCAAGCTCCGCCCCCTTAGCATAATTAAGGGGGATCTGTTCCTTTATAATAAGATGGACGGGGCAGCCGTTATGGGGAGCTCGCTGCAGGCTCTCTATACACTTGAGCAGTGAAGCCCCCTGGGTTATAGCATTCAGTCTGTCTCTGCGTCAGATACTTCAGCTGAAAGTTACTGTACATCCTTCCCTCGCGCCAATTATCACCCAGCGCCATTGTCCCCTAATCCTACAGTGGCACAAGTTGGTTGACCCTTTAATCCTTGGCCTAGAGGTATGTCCCTACCACAGGACAGCGGCCGCCTTTATGGTGCCCCCATCTCAGACATGGCAGATTCAGGAACACCCCTGCATGTGAAGAGCGTTCCCGTGTCACCCTGAAACGCCTGATAACAGACCGCACTCACCCCAGCTCCAGATCTTCCCCTCGGTGGTGATGAGGATGCTGTGAGCGGAGCAGGGCCCGGAGGCCACCGTCCGGACCTGGACACCGGTCAGGCAGCCGTAGCGGTGGGGCCCCCACAGGTTCTGGCCCAGGTGACGATAAGCAGCTGAAACAAAGAAGCGACAATGAGAATAGAGAGGCTTCCAGGACTCCGGGCCCAACGCCAAACCACAACTCCCAGCATCTCCCCGCCGCTGCCGCCGCCTCACCTTGCGGCTTAGGCACTTCTTTACGTCCAATCAGATCCCAGTTGGTTGCTCCAAAAATCAGTAACTGCCCCTTTGCCCTGGAGCCTTCAAGTTTCTCGAGGCGGAATAACAACAACTCCGCCACGAAAAAAAAAAGAGTCACGCGGTCGTCCCCACCCCAGGGTCAGTCACCCACAGCCTGCCCCAGAACCTAATGGACCCGATCTGTGCGGAGAGCCCGGCTGCCCTAGAACCTATTGCTCCCGATCTGTGCGGATACCCAGGCTGCCCAAGAACGTAATTGACCCGATCTGGGCGGAGAGCCCGGCTGCCCCAGACCCTATGTGTGCGGAGAGCCCGGCTGCCCCAGACCCGATCTGTGCGGAGATCCCGGCTGCCCCAGAACCCATCTGTGCGGAGAGCCCGGCTGCCCCAGAACCTAATGCACCCGATCTGTGCGGAGAGCCCGGCTGCCCCAGAACCGATCTGTGTGGAGAGCCCGGCTGCCCCAGAACCTAAGGACCTGATCTGTGTGGAGGGCGGACTACATCACCATCGTCTGCACAATCATCATCAGGGAGGACAAGCTCCGGCAGCTCCCACAGCCGCTCAACTGGTTCTAGACCAATTATAACCACAAAGACTTCAAGGGGAAGAAAATGGCCGAACTGATAACAGACGACAAAATGTCCACACAGATCATAGGATGCCCAGGACGAGAACCCTGATTGGCTGCCGGGACCCCTGCCCTCTATGGGCTCCGATTGGCTGCCGGGACCCCTGCCCTCTATGGGCTCCGATTGGCTGCCGGGACCCCTGCCCTCTATGGGCTCCGATTGGCTGCCGGGACCCCTGCCCTCTATGGGCTCCGATTGGCTGCCGGGACCCCTGCCCTCTATGGGCTCCGATTGGCTGCCGGGACCCCTGCCCTCTATGGGCTCCGATTGGCTGCCGGACCCCTGCCCTCTATGGGCTCCGATTGGCTGCCGGGACCCCTGCCCTATATGGGCTCGGATTGGCTGCCGGGACCCTGCCCTCATGGGGCTCCGATTGGTTGCCCGGACCTCTGCCTTCTATGGGCTCCGATTGGCTGCCGGGACCCCTGCCCTCTATGGGCTCCGATTGGCTGCCGGGACCCCTGCCCTCTATGGGCTACGATTGGCTGCCGGGACCCCTGCCCTCTATGGGATCCGATAGGCTGCCGGGGCCCCTGACCTCTATGGGCTCCGATTGGCTGCCGGGCCCCTGCCCTCTATGGGCTCCGATTGGCTGCCGGGGCCCCTGCCTCTATGGGCTCCGATTGGCTGCGGGCCCCTGCCCTCTATGGGCTCCGTTTGGCTGCCGGGCCCCCTGCCCTCTATGGGCTCCGATTGGCTGCCGGGGCCCCTGCCCTCTATGGGCTCCGATTGGCTGCCGGGACCCCTGCCCTCTATGGGCTCCGATTGGCTGCCCGGACCCCTGCCTTCTATGGGCTCCGATTGGCTGCCCGGACCCCTGCCTTCTATGGGCTCCGATTGGCTGCCCGGACCCCTGCCTTCTATGGGCTCCGATTGGCTGCCCGGACCCCTGCCTTCTATGGGCTCCGATTGGCTGCCCGGACCCCTGCCCTCTATGGGCTCCGATTGGCTGCCCGGACCCCTGCCCTCTATGGGCTCCGATTGGCTGCCGGGACCCCTGCCCTCTATGGCTCCGATTGGCTGCCGGGACCTCTGCCCTCTATGGGCTCCGATTGGCTGCCGGGACCCCTGCCATCTATGGGCGCCGCTTGGCAGCCGGGACCTCTCCCCTCTATGGGCTCCGATTGGCTGCCGGGACCTCTGCCCTCTATGGGCTCCGATTGGCTGACGGGACCTCTGCCATCTATGGGCTCCGATTGGCTGCCGGGACCTCTGCCCTCTATGGGCTCCGATTGGATGCCCGGACCTCTCCCGTCTATGGGCTCCGATTGGGTGCCCGGACCTCTCGCTTCTATGGGCTCCGATTGGTTGCCCGGACCTCTCGCTTCTATGGGCTCCGATTGGTTGCCTGGACCTCTCGCTTCTATGGGCTCCGATTGGGTGCCGGGACATCTGGCTTCTATGGGCTCCGATTGGTTGCCGTGACCTCTGGCTTCTATGGGCTCCGATTGGTTTCCCGGACCTCTGCCTTCTATGGGCTCCGATTGGCTGCCGGGACCCCTGCCTTCTATGGGCTCCGAATGGCTGCCGGGACCCCTGCCTTCTATGGGCTCCGATTGGCTGCCGGGACCCCTGCCTTCTAGGGTCTCCGATTGGCTGCCGGGACCCCTGCCTTCTATGGGCTCCGATTGGCTGCCCGGACCTCTGGCTTCTATGGGCTCCGATTGGCTGCCCGGACCTCTCGCTTCTATGGGCTCCGATTGGCTGCCCGGACCTCTGCCTTCTATGGGCTCCGATTGGCTGCCCGGACCTCTCGCTTCTATGGGCTCCCATTGGTTGCCCGGACTCTCTCGCTTCTATGGCTCCCATTGGTTGCCCGGACCTCTCGCTTCTATGGGCTCCCATTGGTTGCCCGGACCTCTCGCTTCTATGGGCTCCCATTGGTTTGCCCGGACCTCTCGCTTCTATGGGCTCCCATTGGTTGCCCGGACCTCTCGCTTCTATGGGATCCCATTGGTTGCACGGACCTCTCGCTTCTATGGGCTCCCATTGGTTGCCAGGACCTCTCGCTGCTATTGGCTACCATTGGTTGCCCGACCTCTCGCTTCTATGGGCTCCCATTTGGTTGCCCGGACCTCTCGCTTCTATGGGCTCCCATTGGTTGCCCGGACCTCTCGCTTCTATGGGCTCCCATTGGTTGCCCGGACTTCTCGCTTCTATGGGCTCCATTGGTTGCCCGGACCTCTCGCTTCTATGGGCTCCCATTGGTTGCCCGGACCTCTCGCTTCTATGGGCTCCCATTGGTTGCCCGGACCTCTCGCTTCTATGGGCTTCCCATTGGTTGCCCGGCCCTCTCGCTTCTATGGGCTCCCATTGGTTGCCCGGACCTCTCGCTTCTATGGGCTCCCATTGGTTGCCCGGACCTCTCGCTTCTATGGGCTCCCATTGGTTGCCCGGACCTCTCGCTTCTATGGGCTCCGATTGGCTGCCGGGACCTCTCGCTTCTATGGGCTCCCATAGGCTGCCCGGACCTCTCGCTTCTATGGGCTCCCATTGGTTGCCCGGACCTCTCGCTTCTATGGGCTCCCATTGGTTGCCCGGACCTCTCGCTTCTATGGGCTCCCATTGGTTGCCCGGACCTCTCGCTTCTATGGGCTCCCATTGGTTGCCCGGACCTCTCGCTTCTATGGGCTCCGATGGGTTGCCGGGACCTCTGGCTTCTATGGGCTCCGATTGGTTGCCCGGACCTCTCGCTTCTATGGGCTCCGATTGGGTGCCCGGACCTCTCGCTTCTATGGGCTCCGATTGGTTGACCGGACCTCTCGCTTCTATGGGCTCCGATTGGTTGCCCGGACCTCTCGCTTCTATGGGCTCCGATTGGTTGCCCGGACCTCTCGCTTCTATGGGCTCCGATTGGTTGCCCGGACCTCTCGCTTCTATGGGCTCTGATTGGTTGCTATGGGCAACAGGCTGACTGTTTTGATAAGTTAGGCCCTTTGTGCTTCAATTCCTCCCCTTTTAAGACCTCTAGTTGCCAACAGTGAACAGAAACAACCAAAACTTACATTCACAAGCTGATCACCTGTACAGACCTAATCCTGATCCCACAGCTGAGGGTTTGTTACAACTGAATCCAGTCTAGACAAGTGTAACAAATCCTCAGCTGTGTGAGCAGGTTTTCAGGTTCTGGAGATAAGTAACGTTCCTTTTCACAGAAAGGCGGTAGAGATCCTATCAATGGTGCGGAGCTGAAGCAAAGCACAGTGTGGGCCACAGGAAGGGGAGTGGAGTTTTCTGTCTATTTTAGGATAAGGAAGGAGAGAAAAATGGAAGGAGAGAAAAATGGAAGGGGCTGTAGTATAGTAATATGCTAATAGTGAGACTGTCGCCCGTAGCAACCAAAGTGCAGCTGCTATAAAGCAGTGCCCCGATTGGTTGCGTTGGGTTGTGGCCGGTTGCTTTGGGCGACATTTTTGTGGACAGTCGCCCCCCCCCCCCCAGTTCCTCACAATCTTCTCCTTGCTGTGCTCGGGTTCGTTGACGACCACTGCGGCCGGCGCTGGGGATTTGCCGCCTTTCCCTCCGGCTCCTCGTTTGCTGTTGGGCCCCTGGAACCCGTCAGAGCCCGGGCTCCCGTCCAGGTCGTCGTCATCGCTGCTGAACTCGTCGCGCTCTCTCTTCCTGCCCGCCGGCTTCCTCCTGCCCCCGGGGCGAGCGGCTCCATTCCCGGGCCCGGCGCCGTCTGTCACCTTCTTTCTTGGCATGATGGCGGCGTCTGATGCGTCACTGCGGGGAAAGGAGAGTGAGACCCGAGAGCAGCAGAAAAGACCCCGGGGGGCCCCCAGACCGCGACGGCCGCCGCCCGCCCGCCCCCCCCCCGAGGGGGAGGGGGGGCGGGGGGGGGCCCAGACCGCGACGGACGCCCGCTCCCGGGGGGGCCCCAGACCGCGACGGCCGCCCGCTCCCCCGGGGGGGGGGGGCCCAGAGCGGGGACGCCCTCCACGGGGGGCCCCAGACGCGACGGCGCCCTCTCCCCGGGGGGGGCGGGGGGCCCCAGACCGCGACGTCCGCCCGCTCCCCGGAGCCCACTCACTGTAAATACTCGGGGGCAGGACCTCACCGATCGCCCCAAAACACCCAACTATGAAGGGGCGGCTGGAGATGGGGACAAAAACCACAACCCTCTCCGTGACCCCCGGAGCCGTGCAGCAGCGAAGCCCCAAATTATATCCCCCCGAGCCCCAAAATACCCTGCGCCCCCACAGGAAGCAAAACAGCGGGGGCCCCGGAGCCTCCGACCCCAGAGGAGCCCACAGGATTCAGCCCTCAGAGCCCCCAAACCCGCACAGCCTCCCGCTCCCCTCTCCGCATCCTCCCGCTCCTCCTCCGGTTGCGCCCGGTACCTGCAGTCGCGTCCCCGCGGGAGTCCGGAGCGGCTGGACGGAGAGCGCGGCCCTTTGTCCGCAGGCGCCGCCGGGTGATGCCGCGAACAATGGGCTGTGTGTGTCTGGGCTCCGGCACCACGTGGTTCCGCCCCCACGTCCCCTCCCCCCACACGGCGCCCGGAGACCAAGGCCCAGCCCAGGGGACGCTCACCTGACTCAGCCCCGGACACTGCTCCCGCGCCCGCCCGTCTGTCCCGACAACAGCGACTCCTGTCACGACACGGCAACCCGGCACAACACCAAACACTGGCACATGGGGGAGAAGAGAGCCGGGGCCGGGACAGAGCGACCGCGGGCGCCACAGCGACGCCTGCGGCGGGAGGAGCGAAATACAGCGACACCTGCGGCGGGAGGACCGAACTACAGAGATAGAGAAAGTACAGAGCGATCAAGGGCGCCACAGCGACACCTGCGGCGGGAGGACCGAACTACAGCGACACCTACGGCTGGAGGACCGAACTACAGAGATAGAGATAACAGAGCAGGTACAGAGCGACAGCGGCCTCCACATCGCCACCTGCAGCGGGAGGACCGAACTACAGAGATAGAGACAACAGAGCAGGTGCAGTGCGACCGCGGCCTCCAGAGCGACACCTGCGGCGGGAGAACCGAACTACAGCGACACCAGCGGAGGGAGGAGGGAACTACAGATATAGAGACGGGAAAGCAGGTACAGAGCGACCGCGGCCTTCACAGCGACACCTGCGGCTAGAGGACCCAACTACAGATATAGAGAGAAGCGTGCAGATACAAATAGACCACGGTCACCACAGCACCACCTTGCGTCGGGAGGACAAAACTACAGCGACACCTGCGGCGGGAGGACCGAACTACAGATATTGAGACGGGAGAGCAGGTACAGAGCGACCACAGACACCTCAGCGCCACCTGTGGCAGGAGAACGGAACTACATGTATAGAGACGAGAATATTTTATGACTAAAGAATTGTGGAATATCTTTTGATATGCAAATACTTGACTTTTGATGTACCTGCAGTGTCGGGGGGGCACCCATGGGCTCCAAGTTCTCACCCTCACTCGCCATTATTTATGTGGGGCGGTCGGAAGACAACTCCATTGTTACTTTTTCTAATGGTTTTAGATAGTGAGGTACAGGTGTTACATTGACCTCCTGTTGGGTTCGGTCGGGGGATGTAGGGTCCCGTGCCGAGGAGTCCGCTGGATATATTGCTGATAACAGTGCAGGCTTCTAACACACAAATTCCTTTCTTGCATCTTTCACTTAAAGGAGTTTTATCGCTTGAACTGTTCGTGTTGTTCAGCTAATTCTCTGAGATTGAATTTGAAATCCAGGGGCGAGTCTCTCCTCTTAGCGTGCAGTCTCTGATCCCAGTGGGTGTATCTTCCCTCACTGAAGACTGGTGACATCATCATTCTGTGTGAGCAGTGGAAGGGAGAGACTTCCTCCAATGCTCAGTTCTCATACCTACAGAGCTGTAACCTCCCTCCACAGTGTATAAGGCTGTGTTATATGGGGGAGCAGAGTGCATAAGGCTGTGTTATATGGGTGATGGGAGCAGAGTGTATAAGGCTGTGTTATATGGGGGAGCAGAGTGTATAAAGCTGTATTACATGGGTGATGGGAGCAGAGTGTATAAGGCTGTGTTATATGAATGATGGGAGCACAGTGTATAAGGCTGTATTATATTGGTGATGGGAGCAGAGTGTAGAAGGCTGTGTTATATGAATGATGGGCGAACAGTGTATAAGGCAGTGATATATGGGTGATGGGAGCAGAGTGTATAAGGCTGTTTTATATGGGGGAGAGTGAATCTAGCAGCTACAGACTGAGTAATTGCCCAGATCCTTCACATAGGGCTGAGAAAGGAGCATACAGTAGATTTTATAACACACACACAGCCAGCACAGAAAGCTGAGGCAACTAGTTTCACTTTCATTTTCCACAGCTCAGAGGGGAGAGAGCACAGAGTGCAGGCAGCCAATCACAACACAGGGGGGCGTGTCCCAACAGGCTGAATGAAATATCAGTCAGTCAATCACAGAAAGGTGGTAGGGTCTGACCATCTGCAGCAGTTTTAGGTGTAGAACACAAAGATTAGCTCAAAGCTGCTATACTAAATGATTTAGGTAATGCAAACCAATTGCAAAAGTGCTTATTTTTACTGTCCTCATCATTACAGATATGATCTTTGTAGCAAGAAAACCCTTTTAAGGAAAATCAAAAGGTAAAAGGAACTGAAAACCATCATCTCCTATCACTTTCACTACTAGTAGGGATTCTTATGATAGCAAAAAATCATTTTAAAACCTCTCCCTGTCTCGGAGACAGATGATATCCTGTCAAAACTCATTAGTCTGGGGATCGAAGTGATCCTGAGACGTAGTCAGACCTTCGGCGATGTTCTGTCCCCCAGTGCATTCCACAGCAATAGTCCCAAAAAGATGTGGTTATTCCAAAAAGGCCTCTATAAATGTACTGGCCCCAGGGGCAACATGTGCCACCAGACTCGGACTGGCCCAGAGTGGAGCAGGGCAAACCCCCGGTGGGCCTTTGAGCACGGCAGAACTGGAGTTGTTTTTTAACTCCATGTACATCCTCAGAAGAGGCAAAAAAGCTGAGAAAGTATAGCAAAAAGCAAAATGCAGCGTATAGAAGGTAGGTACAGTCATTTACAGCAGCTGTAGGGCGGGCCCCTAAAATAAACTCCACCGGTGCGCCCAGAAATAGCTCAACTGGAGGGCCCCTAGAATCAACTCCACCTGTGGGCCCCAAGCACCCCAGTCTGACAGTGGCCTCAAGAATACACTGCACTGGTGGGCCCTTAGAGTCAGCTGCACCTGTGGAGGTCTCAACTCATGGCCTGCTCCCTGACTGCTCCAGGGCGACCTCTGCTCCCTTCTCTGCTCCAGGGCAACCTCTGCTCCCCGACTGCTCCAGGGCAACTTCTGCTCCCCGACTGCTCCAGGGCGACCTCTGCTCCCTGACTGTTCCAGGGCAACCTCTGCTCCATGACTGCTCCAGGGTGACCTCTGCTCCCCGACTGCTCCAGGGCGACCTCTGCTCCCTGACTGTTCCAGGGCAACCTCTGCTCCCCGTGTGCTCCAGTGGGTCCTCTGCTCCCTGACTGTTCCAGGGCTACCTCTGCTCCCCGACTGCTCCAGGGTGACCTCTGCTCCCTGACTGTTCCAGGGTGACCTCTGCTGCCTGACTGTTCCAGGGTGACCTCTGCTCCCCGACTGCTCCAGGGCGACCTCTGCTCCCCGACTGTTCCAGGGCGACCTCTGCTCCCCAACTGTTCCAGGGCGACCTCTGCTCCCTGACTGTTCCAGGGAGACCTCTGCTCCCTTCTCTGCTCCAGGGTGACCTCTGCTCCCTGACTGTTCCAGGGTGACCTCTGCTCACTGACTGTTCCTGGGAGACCTCTGCTCCCCGTCTGCTCCAGGGTGACCTCTGCTCCCTGACTGTTCCAGGGTGACCTCTGCTCCCTGACTGTTCCAGGGTGACCTCTGCTCCCCGTTTCCTCCAGGTTGACCTCTGCTCCCTGACTATTCCAGGGTTACCTCTGCTTCCCGACTGTTCCAGGGCGACCTCTGCTCCCTGACTGTTCCAGGGCGACCTCTGCTCCCTGACTGTTCCAGGGCAACCTCTGCTCCCCGTTTCCTCCAGGGTGACCTCTGCTCCCTGACTTCTTCAGGGCGACCTCTGCTCTCCGACTGCTCCAGGGCGACCTCTGCTCCCCGTTTCCTCCAGGGTGACCTCTGCTCCCCGACTGCTCCAGAGCGACCTCTGCTCTCCGACTGCTCCAGGACGACCTCTGCTCCCTGACTGTTCCAGGGTGACCTCTGCTCCCTTCTCTGCTCCAGGGCGACCTCTGCTCCCCGACTGCTCCAGGGCGACCTCTGCTCCCCGTTTCCTCCAGGGTGACCTCTGCTCCCTGACTGGTCCAGGGCGACCTCTGCTCCCTTCTCTGCTCCAGGGCGACCTCTGCTCCCCGACTGCTCCAGGGCGACCTCTGCTCCCTGACTGTTCCAGGGCAACCTCTGCTCCCCGTTTCCTCCAGGGTGACCTCTGCTCCCCGTTTCCTCCAGGGTGACCTCTGCTCCATGGCGACCTTTGCTCCCCGACTTGCTCCAGGGCGACCTCTGCTCCCCGACTGCTCCAGGGTGACCTCTGCTCCCCAACTGCTCCAGGGTGACCTCTGCTCCCCGACTGCTCCAGGGCGACCTCTGCTCCCCGACTGCTCCAGGGCGACCTCTGCTCCCCGTTTCCTCTAGGGTGACCTCTGCTCCCCGTTTCCTCTAGGGTGACCTCTGCTCCCCGTTTCCTCCAGGGTGACCTCTGCTCCCCGAATGCTCCAGGGCAACCTCTGCTCTCCGACTCCTCCAGGGCAACCTCTGCTCCCCGTTTCCTCCAGGGTGACCTCTGCTCACCGACTGCTCCAGGGCGACCTCTGCTCCCCGACTGCTCCAGGGTGACCTCTGCTCCCCGTTTCCTCCAGGGTGACCTCTGCTCCCCGACTGCTACAGGGCGACCTCTCCTCCCCGACTTCTCCAGGGTGACCTCTGCTCCCCGACATTCCTCCAGGGTGACCTCTGCTCTCCGACTGCTCCAGGGCTACCTCTGCTCCCCGTTTCCTCCAGGGTGACCTCTGCTCCCCGTTTCCTCCAGGGTGACCTCTGCTCCCCGACTGCTCCAGGGCGACCTCTGCTCCCCGACTGCTCCAGGGTGACCTCTGCTCCCCGACTTTCCTCCAGGGTGACCTCTGCTCCCCGACTGCTCCAGGGCAACCTCTGCTCTCCGACTGCTCCAGGGCAACCTCTGCTCCCCGTTTCCTCCAGGGTGACCTCTGCTCCCCGACCGCTCCAGGGCGACCTCTGCTCCCCGTTTCGTCCCGGGCGACCTCTGCTCCCCGTCTGCTCCAGGGTGACCTCTGCTCCCCGACCGCTCCAGGGCGACCTCTGCTCCCCGTTTCCTCCAGGGTGACCTCTGCTCCCCGTTTCCTCCAGGGTGACCTCTGCTCCCCGACTGCTCCAGGGCGACCTCTGCTCCCCGACTGTTCCAGGGCGACCTCTGCTCCCGTTTCCTCCAGGGTGACCTCTGCTCCCCGTTTCCTCCAGGGTGACCTCTGCTCCCCGTTTCCTCTAGGGTGACCTCTGCTCCCCGTTTCCTCCAGGGTGACCTCTGCTCCCCGACTGCTCCAGGGCAACCTCTGCTCTCCGACTGCTCCAGGGCAACCTCTGCTCCCCGTTTCCTCCAGGGTGACCTCTGCTCCCCGACTGCTCCAGGGCAACCTCTGCTCTCCGACTGCTCCAGGGCGACCTCTGCTCCCCGACTGCTCCAGGGTGACCTCTGCTCCCCGTTTCCTCCAGGGTGACCTCTGCTCCCCGACTGTTCCAGGGCAACCTCTGCTCCCGTTTCCTCCAGGGCGACCTCTGCTCCCCGTTTCCTCCAGGGTGCCCTCTGCTCCCGACTGCTCCAGGGCGACCTCTGCTCCCCGACTGCTCCAGGGTGACCTCTGCTCCCCGACTGCTCCAGGGCGACCTCTGCTCCCCGACTGCTCCAGGGTGACCTCTGCTCCCCGTTTCCTCCAGGGCGACCTCTGATCCATGATTTGCTCCAGGGTGACCTCTGATCCATGACTGCTCCAGGGCGACCTCTGCTCCCCGTTTCCTCCAGGGCAACCTCTGCTCTCCGACTGCTCCAGGGCGACCTCTGCTCCCTTCTCTGCTCCAGGGCGACCTCTGCTCCCCGACTGCTCCAGGGCGACCTCTTCTCCCCGACTGCTCCAGGGCGACCTCTGCTCCATGACTGCTCCAGGGCGACCTCTGCTCCCCGTTTCCTCCAGGGTGACCTCTGCTCCCCGACTGCTCCAGGGCGACCTCTGCTCCCCGTTTCCTCCAGTGCGACCTCTGATCCATGACTGACCTGAGGCGACGTCTGCTCCCCGACTGCTCCAGGGCGACCTCTTCTCCGCCTCTGTCAGTTACACTGAACCCCCAGCAGGTGTCCTCAGTACTCCTGAATTATCGCAGTGCCCTACAGAGCTTGTTCCCGGCTCGGTGACCCCATCGCTGCGATGGACGGAGGGAAGGAAGATAGATCCCTACAGATCCCCCAACCCCAGGGTCATAGTAGCCGAGCACCTGAAAGGACTCCCCTCCCGTTCCTGAAAAACCCCGGGGTTTACAGGCTATGACTTAAAGGGGTTTTCCAAGACTTTTATAACCCCCCACCAAGAAAGCCCCACAACCCCTGCCCCCGCCCAGCGCTGGCAGGGGTAGAGAGTTTGTAGGACATTTTTAAAAACCCCCTTAAAATTTTCTTTAGGGGGGGGCCCAATCTAGACAGTAACAGAGCATAGACTAAAAGCCAAAACATGCCTGCTAAATGCGACCTCTCACCTCTGGGACCTGCACCCATCTTAAAAACAGACCCCTAAATTCTCTATGGAGAACATACAGGAGGTTACACACGCAAGCGCAACCTCTAACCTCTGTCACCTGCAAGCACAACCTTTAACCTCTGTCACCCGCAAATGTGACCTCTAAACTTTGTCACCCACAAGAGCGACCTAAAACCTCTGTAACCGGGAAAACACACCCCCTAACCTCTGTCACCCCCAAACACAACCGCTCACCGAAAAGCGCAACCTTTAACCTCTGTCCCCGCAAGTGCGACCCCAATCTGTCCCAGAAAGGGGGCGACCTCTAACCTCTGCCCCAGCAAGCGCAACCTCTAACCTCTGTCACCACAAGTGCGACCTCTAACCTTGTCACCACAAGTGGACCTCTAACCCTGTCACCACAAGGAACCTCTAACCTCTGTCACCAGCAAGTGCACCTCTAAACCTCTGTCCCCAGCAATGCACCTCAACCCTCTGCCCCACAAGCGAAACCCTTTAACCTTTTCAGCCAAAACACAACTGTCACCAAAAGCAGTGCGCCCTCAAACCTCTGTCCCCCACAAGTGCGACCTCTAACCTCTTCACCAGCAAGGCGCCCCGCAAACCTCTTTCACCAGCAAGTGCGCCCCTCTAGCCCGGGACCAAGCAACGACCTTACCCGGGGCCCCGCAAGCGAAAACCTCTAACCCCCCGTCACCAGCAAGCGCAAACCTCTAACCTCTGTCACCCACAAAACAACCGTCACCAGCAATGCGACCTCTAACCCTTCACCAGCAAGCGGGGCCCTTAAAACCTCTGCCCCCCCAGCAAGCCGACCTCTAACCTCTGTCCCACAAAAAAAACCCCGTCACCCCCAGCAATCGACCTCTAACCTCGCACCAGCAAGCGGGGGACCCTCAAACCCTCGTCACCCACAACAAACCTGTCACTTAAAGCGAATTTTTAACCTTTTGTCACCACAATGCGACCTTAAAAACCTCTGCACCACAAGTGCGACCTCTACCTCGGGGACCACAAGCGCGACCTCAAACCCTCTGTACCAGCAAGCGCAACCCTGTCACCAGCAAGCGCGACCTCTAACCTTGTCACCAAAAAACCCAAACCCCTGTCACCGCAAGGCAACCTTTTTAACCCTGTCACCACAAGTGCGACCTCTAACCTCTGTCACCAGCAATGCACCTTTTTAACCCTCTGTCACCAGCAAGTCACCACTAGCCCCGGGGACCAGCAACCAACCTCTAACCTCTGTCCCAAAAGCGCGACCTTAACCTCTGTCGCCACAAACACAACCGTCCCCAGAAAATTGCGCCCTCAAAACCTCTGTCACCAGCAAGGCAAACCTCTAACCTCTTCACCACAACGCGACCTCAAAACCTCTGTCCCCCAAAAACAAACCGCCCCCCCAAAGCAAGTGCGCCTCTAAACCTCTGTCACCAGCAAAGCGCGACCTCCTAACCTTGTCACCCACCAAACCACAAACCCGTCCACCTGCAAGCGCAACCTTTAACCCTTGTACACCAGCAGTGCGACCTTCCTCCGTGCCCATCGCTGCGATTGACGAGGACGCAAGGAGATTAGACCCTACAGATCACCCAACCCAGGTCAAGTAGCGCGAGCCTAACCTGAGCCGACTGCAGCTCGCTGTTCCTGACACTGGCGGTTTAAGCGCTACACTTAAAGGGGTTTTCACCAGATCCTTTATAACCCCCACCATAGAAATGACCCCACACACCCTCTGCCCCAGGACAGTGCGACTGCCGGGGATAGAAGGAACTTAGGAGCTTTCACTAAAACCCTTTAATATTCTCTTGTAGGCGGGGAGGGGGCCAAATCTCAGAACCGTAGGACACGCAGCAATAGACTTAACCATACTGCCATGCTAAATGCGACCTCTCACCTCTGGGACCTGCACCCATCTTAAAAAACAGACCCCTAAATTCTCTATGGAGAACATACAGGAGGTTACACACGCAAGCGCGACCTCTAACCTCTGTCACCTGCAAGCACAACCTTTAACCTCTGTCACCCGCAAATGTGACCTCTAAACTTTGTCACCCACAAGAGCGACCTCTAACCTCTGTAACCGGCAAGCACGACCTCTAACCTCTGTCACCCACAAACACAACCTGTCACCTGCAAGCGCAACCTTTAACCTCTGTCACCAGCAAGTGTGACCTCTGTCACCTGCAAGCGCAACCTCTAACCTCTGTCACCAGCAAGTGCAACCTCTAACCTCTGTCACCAGCAAGCGCGACCTCTAACCTCTGTCAGCCCCAAACACAACCTGTCACCAGCAAGTGCGACCTCTAACCTCTGTCACCAGCAAGCGCGACCTCTGTCACCAGCAAGCGCAACCTCTAACCTCTGTCACCAGCAAGTGCGACCTCTAGCCTCTGGGACCAGCAAGCGCGACCTCTAACCTCTGTCACCTGCAAGCGCAACCTTTAACCTCTGTCACCAGCAAGTGCGACCTCTAACCTCTGTCACCAGCAAGTGCGACCTCTAGCCTCTGGGACCAGCAAGCGCAACCTCTAACCTCTGTCACCAGCAAGCGCGACCTCTAACCTCTGTCACCTGCAAGTGAGACCTCTAACCTCTGTCACCAGAAAGTGCGACCTCTAACCTCTGTCAGCCACAAACACAACCTGTCACCAGCAAGTGCGACCTCTAACCTCTGGGACCTGCATCTATCTTAAAAACGAGTCCCAAAACTGCCTTGCACTTGGGTTGCGCCTTCCCACTCTTTTCAATGGAAGTTGTGGGTTTGGCCACGGGAGCCGCTCCGCTGTGTGCGGGATAGTGGAGCGCGACCACCTCGCTGATCTGCACGGAGACCCGCACCTGCCAGACACATGCCCAAGAGGAGCGCCCCCTCCCAAATGTCATCAGAGCGCCTCCCCTCGTGCACATGGGAAGTGCTGCTGATACCAAGGTGCTGAACACCAAAGATTGGACAAACCCGTCATCATCATCATCAAGAGGCACATGGCGCCGATCAGGGCCGGACCCGGGGGAGGAGGACGTTTAGTTGCTCCTCAGCATCAGATCATGAATTCTGCTCTGACAGAAACAATAAATCCTGACAGATTGGGCCCGAGGTGTGAAAACTGTCCTGCCCATAGCAACCGATCAGAGCCCATAGCAACCGATCAGAGCCCATAGCAACCACTCAGAGCCCATAGCAACCGATCAGAGCCCATAGCAACCACTCAGAGCCCATAGCAACAGATCAGAGACCATGGCGACCACTCAAACCCTAGCAACCGATCAGAGCCATAGCAAAACCCCCAGAGCCCATAGCAACCGATCAGAGCCCATAGCAACCGATCAGAGCCCATAGCAACCGATCAGAGCCCATAGCAACCACTCAGAGCCCATAGCAACCGATCAGAAACCACAGCAACCAATCAGAGCTCATAGCAACCAATCAGAGCTCATAGTAACCAATCAGAGCCCATAGCAACCAATCAGAAACCACAGCAACCAATCAGAGCCCATAGCAACCAAACTGAGTTCATAGCAACCAATCAGAACACAGCAACAATCATGAAGCTCTAAGCAAACCAAAAATTCAGAGGGCTATGTAAAACAATCACTAGCCCATAGCGACCAATCAGAGCCCATAGCAACCACTCAGAGCCCATAGACACCAATCAGAGCCATAGCAACCATATCAAGTAACCTCATCACGCGACCAATCAGAGCTCATAGTAACCAATCAGAGCTCATAGTAACCAATCAGAGCCCATAGCAACCAATCAGAGCCCATAGCAACCAATCAGAGCTCATAGCCACCAATCAGAGCCCATAGCAACCAATCAGAGCTCATAGCGACCAATCAGAGCTCATAGTAACCAATCAGAGCCTATAGCGACCGATCAGAGCCCATAGCAACCAATCAGAAACCATAGCAACCAATCAGAGCTCAAAGCAACCAATCAGAGCTCATAGAAACCAATCAGAGCCTATAGCGACCGATCAGAGCCCATAGTAACTTATCAGGGCCCATAACAACCGATAAGAGCTCATAGTAACCAATCAGAACCCATAGCAACCAATCAGAAACCACAGCAACCAATCAGAGCTCATAGCGACCAATCAGAGCTCATAGCAACCAATCAGAGCTCATAGCAACCAATCAGAGCCCATAGCAACCAATCAGAGCTCATAGCGACCAATCAGAGCTCATAGTAACCAATCAGAGCCTATAGCGACCAATCAGAGCCCATAGCAACCAATCAGAGCCCATAGCAACCAATCAGAGCCCATAGTAACTGATCAGAGCTCATAGCGACCAATCAGAGCCCATAGCAACCAATCAGAGCCCATAGCGACCAATCAGAGCTCATAGCAACCAATCAGAGCCCAGAGCAACCGATCAGAGCCCATAATAAGCGATCAGAGCTCATAGCAACCGATCAGAGCCCAAAGCGACCAATCAGAAACCACAGCAACCAATCAGAGCTCATAGCAACCAATCAGAGCTCACAGTAACCAATCAGAGCCTATAGCGACCGATCAGGGCCCATAGCAACCGATAAGAGCTCATAGTAACCAATCAGAGCCCATAGCAACCAATCAGAAACCACAGCAACCAATCAGAGCCCATAGCGACCAATCAGAGCTCATAGCAACCAATCAGAGCCCTTTTCAACCAATCAGAGCCCATAGCAACCAATCAGAGCTCATAGAAACCAATCAGAGCTCATATCAACCAATCAGAGCCCTATTAACCATCAGAAGCACCATAGCAAAACCAATCAGAGCCTATAGCGACCGATCAGAGCCCATAGCAACCGATCAGAGCCAATAGCAACCAATCAGAACTCATAGCGATCAATCAGAGCTCAAAGCAACCGATCAGAGCCCATAGCAACCAATCAGAACCCATAGCAACCAATCAGAGCCCATAACAACCAGAGCTCAGAGAAACCAATCAGAGCCACCAATCAGAGCTCAAAACAACCGATCAGAGCTCATAGCAACCAATCAGAGCTCATAGCAACCAGAGCTCAGAGAAACCAATCAGAGCCACCAATCAGAGATCAAATCAACCGCTCAGGGTTTATAGCAACAAATCAGAGCCCATAGCAACCAGAGCTCAGAGCAACCAATCAGAGCTCAGAGCCACCAATCAGAGCTCATAACAACCAATCAGAGCTCAGAGCAACAAATCAGAGCTGATAGCCACGAACCAGAGCCCATAGCAACCAATCAGAGCTCATAGCAACCAATCAGAAACCATAGCAACGAACCAGAGACCATAGCAACCAATCAGAGCCCATAGCAACCAATCAGAGATCATAGCAACGAACCAGATCTCATATCAACCAATCAGAGCCCATAGCAAACAATCAGAGCTCATAGCAACCGATCAGAGACCATAGCAACCGAGTAGAGACCATAGCAACCAATCAGAGCCCATAACAACCAATCAGAGCCCATAGCAACGAACCAGAGCCCATTGCAACCAACGAGAGCCCATAGCAACCAATCAGAGCTCAAAGAAACCAAACACATAGCAACCAATCGGAGCTCAAAGCGGCCTATCAGAGATCAGCTTTCATTTTCCCTATATGAAATAAAAACTGAGTTCTGATTGGTTGCTGTGAGCAAAAAAGACTCTCACTATGAGACAGTTTTCATACATAGGGTCCTTTGAGCTCATTTGCTGAGAAAGTGCAGGTAGTGTCCGCGCTCCTCCAGAACAGGAGATTTTCCATCCGATTCAACCTGCCAAAACGCTGACTATTATCCCCATCATCTCACAGCATAAAGACTGAACTGCACAAAAGGATTGATTCATGTTGTCAGGGGCGCGGCAAAGAAAACAATCCAAAACTAGAGACGTCTGACGCCCACGTCTAATAGAAAGTGCAAAGAATATCAACACACATAAAAGTGTAATTATCAGAGCAACACAGAAATCTCACAGATAATCTATTTATACCCAAGACTGTGTCTATAATGAGAGAGGGTCATTTATATAACTACTATAATACTGCCCCCCTATGTACAATAATATAACTACTATAATACTGCCCCTGTGTACAAGAATATAACTACTAAAATACTGCCCCATGTACAAGAATATAATTAATAAAAC